>VZSE01006462.1:7642056-7845599 GCA_013398275.1 Promerops cafer | reverse complement strand
CGGGAGCCGCGGCCGCAGCGCGGGCAGGGCCGGGGCAGCGGCAGTGACCGCCCGTGCGCGGCCCCTGCGTGCCCGGGGGTCGCCCGTGTCGGTGTTCCCCGCCCCCGCGGACGCCGGCCGGGGAGAGGGGAGGGGGCGCAGCACAGGGACGTATTTGTTGTCGCCGAACTGCGAAAAAGGGGAGGGGGGGGAAATAAATAAAAAGACCTTCTCTCCCTCTGAAATAAATTGTATAGGATTTGCGCGTCTGTGACAAAGGCCTCTTTCAGGGAAGAAAGAAGGGACGCACAAAATGCCCAAGGGTGGTAGGATGTGAAAAGAGGCTTGTTTCTTGTCTCTCCCCTAGAGCCTCTCTGTTCCTTCCCAGACGAGGCCGCTGATCTGGTGCCAGTTCCTTTACAGCTACATTTGAGATGAGGGAGAGATACCAAACGCCACACCATGGGTGCCAGCGTTTTGCTGCGTCTGCAGAGCCACAGTGTACGTGTCGCCCGACCTCCTTAATAATGCTCAGTTTAGCCTCTGCTTCCTCGGGATCTCGCCTGATTTCTGCTCTGTGTGGATTCTGTGTGTGCGTGAGCTCTGGGAGAGGGCTGGCCAGGGAAAGGGGTCACTTTGTGGAAACAAGACAATAATACCTTGGTCCGTTCAGCAGTGACAGGGAGGGCAGGGCTGAGTAGGTGCTGGAGGAGAAGGTTTGGGCTGAGTGGAAACCAACCATCTGCAGTTGCTCATCCATCACTTTGATATGCTCTGATTCTTAAAATGCTAAATAACGAGTGACCAGGGTGGACCGGGCTTTTGAAATGCGTGCACAAGTCTGGGAACGCCTTTGAGACCTTGTCATTTTCCTCCTTGTATACAACCTCCTTAACTCCCACATCCTTCCTTCCACCATCCCTGCAGCTGTAACACTTTTCAGGATCTCCTTCCCACACCCCCTTTTTTTTTTCGGTTTTTTTTTTTTTTTCTTTTTGTCTTGATGTCTTTTTAACTAGCATTCTGGAAGCTGAGAACAGTTGCAGGTAAAGATCTGTTTGTTTATATGCTGGTGGAGGAAGTGTTTTCATTAGGGTTGACTCCTCTGGTCTCCCATGAGGAGGAACAGTAAGCTAAAGGGACACTGTCAACTTGAAATCCAGAGAATGTGCATGATGAATGGAGAGCTGTGTCCAATATTACACCCACCGTTGAGCTCCCTGCTGGAGATCTGTGGTTTTTATAAGCCTGCCTTCTGACTGTGTGGGTTGGTCATGCAGTGAAGAAGTAAAAACACACTTCAAACAAAGTTCTGTTAACTGAACAAAGGAGTGCAGAAGAAAAATACCAGAATGGGAAGGGAGGGAAGGCAACATCTCCAACTTCTCAGTAACATCCATTGTAGCCACTGCTTGACCCAGTGGGAAACTGGAGGGGCTACAGTTAATTTTTACAGTTGCACATTTATTTCGTATCAGTAAGGTGGAAAGGTTGTTATCTTTGCCCCAGTGATCCAGGAGTTTTCAGCACCTTGATGTGTATGCTCAGAAAACTGGTAGCACTTGATGGATGTCAGTAGGTCAGTGTCTTTACACAATATAAGAACAATTTTAAGTATGGTATCTCTTGTGAAAAAGACATTGGTTTCCTTCTTGAGCCCTTTTTACCCCATAAAGCTATAATTTTGGTGAAAACCAGAAAGATTTCCTAATTAATGCTTTAGAAATTTGTATTTTGTTGATAGTAGGCTGCAGATTTTTTGAAATGTTCAGATGCTTCTTAGAGGGTGCCTGTAAGCATCCTTCCTCTCCACCTCCGACAAATTACTGTCTCATCTGTGTGGCTTGTCTTTGGCAAAAGAAACAATTTTCAATATGAAGTTGTCTGATGGTAGGCCACTGGCTGTGGTGTTTTGTGGTTTATGCTTCAGGCATGTTGTTTCAAAAATTCTGTGTTGCTTGCTGGTGAAAGTCATAGTGGCATAAAATACCAATTAAGTATAAAACTCTGAACCGCCTTCTCTGGAAATTATTTTGATGTTGAGTAAATACATGTCTTCAGTGAGGGACAAACAGCTTTGGCATATGGGCATGGCAGTCAATGTAAGCCAGAAACGAATAAGGTGGTATAAAGAAGTCAGTTATTAATAATTTTAACAAGTATCTTTAAAAGTTAGGACCCAGTGATACATTTCTAATTCATATGAGTAAGAAAAACATTGCTGAGGAGCTAGTTATTTTTGACAGACTACAACACATTCCACAATATCTTTATGTGAAATGCCTAAATGGTGTCATCTGAAATTCATGAGTGGAGTCTCTTATGGTGAGGGCCTCTGTGACCACTGGCCCCATGGTTTAGGTCAATTAAGCTGAATATACTAATCTGGACATGGTATCATCTGCACTGATTTACAGTGTAATAAAATTGTGGCTAAGGTGAGTGAAAACTGTCCAGCACATTTGTGATGTTTTCACACTGTAATATGGTACATCTACAATATCATATGTTTAATTGTTTTAAGGAAAGTTTAGAGCTGAGAGCCATCTTACGCCCAATTACTTTTATTTAACCAGCCCTTCACT
Organism: Promerops cafer; assembly: GCA_013398275.1. Lineage (NCBI taxonomy): Eukaryota > Metazoa > Chordata > Aves > Passeriformes > Nectariniidae > Promerops > Promerops cafer. Next base: position 7,843,035 of record VZSE01006462.1, on the reverse strand, counting down.
TTTCTTGCTGCATTACTGTGCTTTTACTTCAGGGAGAAAAAGAGTTGGAGGCATGTGTTTTCCCTTCGTCCTTCTCTCTGGGGTGCACATTAATATTTGATTCAAACTCGTTCTGTAAAGTTCTGCTTAATTCAGTTTGGGCACTACTTTGAATGTGTAATAATGGTGTTTGTTCGTGTCCTGGACAGTGCTTTGTAATTTGCTTTATGGGCAAGTCAGCTGCTGGCAGTGTGTATTGTCAAAGTGACCTTCCTCTCAGAGGGAGAAAACCAGTAACTCCTGGCCCGCTCCCACCCCTGCAGCTCCCACAGTAGTGTCTTCTCAAGTCATTTTGACCCATTACTCCAAAAACAGGACTTGAACCTACAAATCTAGTTCACTCGAGCAGTCTCATTGAAATCCAGCAATTAAGGATCCTCTGGTGACAAAAGGCCTAGAGATCCGTATTGTGCAAGTCAGCCATTTACTGAGGCGAAACCCACAAAAGGGTTTGCGTGCCTCGGCGTGGAGCGGCCCGAGTTGTGATCCCTATCGATCTCGCCGCCGGAGCCGGGGATGTGGCTGCTTGCTGTGCCGTGCTGAGGGCACCGTGCCCCTCAGAGCCGCGTTCCCGGCGGCCGGGGAAGTGCTGCCAGGGCCACCCGATGCAAGGCGCCTCAGAAGGAGGTGAAACTTCAGGGCTGCATCTGCCCGCCTGCTGGCTGTCTCACTTGGTACCACGGTGGCTTAAGGTTAGCTATTAGAGTTTAAAAACCCCAACCTACTTTTGGTAAGGTAGTAATAATTTCTATTTTAAAAAAAACAGAAAACACACCAAAAACCCAAACAAACAAACAAAAGTCCCCCTACAAAAAATAAAAACAACAAAAAAACCCAACAAAAACCAACAAAAAAAACCCCCAACAACCAGCTTTGCGTTTCAGTAGATGATAAACATGCAGGTGTAGAAGAATTGGGATTTCTAGCATTTGCATCCTGTCATGGGTTTCGCCCTTAGTGCCTGACTTCCAGACAGAGAAATGACAGGTGCAGATGAAACACGAAAGGCTGAAGCTGTTTCGCTGCACCCAAGGAGCGTGTGACGCTGCCGGAGGAGCGAGCGCGCGAGCCCCGTTAGCGCTGTGCTGTGGGGCAGTCTCACTTGTTAGCTCAGGCAGGGCTTTGGTTTCGGGCAGGTAATCTGCCTCCTGGTTTGAGAGTGGTCAAGTCCAACCTGTCTGTGGGAGGTGTCCTTGAGCCCTGAAACTAGAAACAGGCCTCACCTTAACAGGAGTTGCAGCCAAGGAGAAGTACCCTGTTGCTGTCCTTACCACTGGCTGCAGGAAAACAATCACATTTCGTAGAGCTTTTTTGGAACTTTAGTTCACTTGCAACAGAAACAAAATTGAACAGTATCTCTACTTTTACTGGGGGAGGTGAAAAATCATATTATTTCAAGTCAGTCAAAACATGATGCCTCATCTTTCTTCTGACTGTTTTAAATGGTAACTTGCTGTGAAAGCAAGGATTTCAGCTCAAAATACTGCCACCTGTTTGGAGCAAAACAGAACCTTTGACACCTTGACTTTTTACTGGAGTATAAAATCAGCAGCAGTTTTGCAGAGCTTTAACGTGTCAATAGAACTAAATCATCTTGCAGAAAATGATTGTCGGATTTTCCCTGACCAGCTCTATTCCTTGTATACTATGAATTTGAATGAATGTTTTTCATCTCAAAAAGCTATCAAAAAAGATAGCCTGGCAGTATCAACTGATTTGAATTAGATGGTCTGGGTTAAATCCTTTTTTCAAGAGGGAAGAGGACAGCAAACTAATTTTGAACTTGCCCTTCCTAAAATGCAGCTCCTTTTTTTGTATCAAAGGCATCCCAGTTTGAATGGATGATGTTGGTTGTGACAAAGTGCTATGGGGAAAGGTTACCTCACATTTTCCTGCCCAGCTTCTCCTGATTCAGAGAAGTCTTGCACCTCTAAAAGTTGCCCCTTCCACACTATAATTTTCTAAAGTATCTGTGAGTAATAAATCCTTCTTGCTTAAGGCAGAAACCTAAATTTTTAGAGCAAGTTCATTGATGTTCATCATACTGAGATGTGGTTTAGTGTGATGAATTCTGCAAGGCAGCTGCAATGTGAGAATGTTTTGATGAGAACGGGGAAGGTGACCCTTCTGTGCTTGTTTTACTCTATTTTGGTGGATTTTTTAGGAGGCAGCAATGACTGGAGGCCCTTTCTGGCCTAGGGAAGTTCTTTGTTCCATCCTGCTTTAGGTTCCCCGTGGCTACAGCCAGAAAGGAGGGATGTTGAGATGTGGCTGTGAGTGATGTGTTCGGTGCTTTAAAATACAAAGGATCCCAGTCAGAGCTCCTCAGAGGAGCCAGAGATACTTTTAATAGTATGGAATCCTGTGCTGTGAGAGCAGCTAGTCTGCTCTTCCCAAAACAAAGGCACTATCGCCAACCAGCCCTGAACAAAAACACTCTACCTCACACAGCTCACTTTGCTTCACAGCTCTTGGCATGGCCTCTGGAAGATCATCTGCACATCCTCCAAGCTCCCTTACAATGGCTCGGGGAGCTCTAAAAGACACATTAGCATCTAAAGCTTTGGCAGTGTAAGGATGATTATAACCTGAAATTGGGACCTTACATTCCAGACAAAAATGTACCATCAGTACTGAAGATTCCAAAAATGCTTGAAAAAATACTGTTTTATCACCAAAGTGTTGTTGCTCGCAGTGGTGAATTTGGAAAGTGTTTTGGAGCTGAAAGTGATGGTAATGGCACCAGGACACTGTGTGAAGAAGGGGAGAAGTAGCAGGGTGGAGGGACATTGAACAGACCAAGGGAAGAGCTGGCTGAAGCAGGCAGAGGAAGCTGCCCTTGTGTCTGTATGATTGAGGACATTTGCTTTAACAGAAAAGAAGTGTTTGGCACCACTTTAACATGAAAATAACTCTTGTTTTAGTGTTTTTGGGAGGAGTAAGGAGGAAACCTCAAATGATTGGCTTGGCTTGCATGAAATATCTGCTCTGTTTAAAATTGTCCTTTTCCTCTTGGCTTCAGTTTTCCTCTGTTAACAGATTTGACCAAAATAGTTCTCGATCCTTTTTGGTATAGTCCAAGTTGAAAATATTTTTGCCAGATAATCTCAATCATGGCAGGTCTAAATTTGCTATATGAAGCTATACGGAGAAGTTAAACAGGCTGTGAGGAAGAAGATTATTATTAAATGCCCATTCAGGTTTGTGCTTTTTTAAAGAAAAACTTTACCATTCCATGGGAGTTCTCTAATGACCTGTCTGGTGATGCCTAGCATCCTTTATGTTTACAGTTTCTATTATTTTACTTGTTGGAGGTGGGGAGGGGGTGGGGTTGGGTTTTTTTTGTTTTGCTGGTTTTTAACGAATAAACTTTAACATTAATTTGAAGGATTTTTATTGTATTAATAAAGACCTTTTAACCTCCCTTGTTTTTGACAACCTGTGTGTGAAAGAGCACTTTGTGTAACATTGATCTTTGACTTGCAGCTGTACCACTTACAAAAAAGACAGTTCCAAAGGTTTTCCTGGCATGACTTTGGAATATCATGTATTTCCTATCTTGGCTCCTGATAACAATGTATAGATAATTGTGTTGGGTTTTTTATTTTTATTTTTTAACAAGTGTATTGGGTTTTTCCCCCCTTTGTACCTGACCTTTAAACCACAGAATTGCTCTGGGGCTTATAGCTGAAGTTGATGCTCTTGCCCAGAATAATTGAGAAGAATTGTTGTTTGTTAGTTCAGAAGTTCTCCAAGCCAGAAGCCACCACAGTGGGCAATGAAAGTGCTGGGCACAGAGCTTCATCCCATACCTGGTCATTTCTTAGGACTTAGCAGAGAAGACCAGCTCAAAGCCCTGTTTGGAAGACGGTGATGATTGTGTCCTCCAGCCAGCTGCTTTCACCCCAGGGACAGGGGAGGAGAGCAGGTGTAAGCAAAAGCAACTCTCACACCCTTAAAAGAAAGGATATCTTTTTGGGACTGTGTTTCTCTTTATGGGCAGCCCCTCACTAGGCAGCTATGATATGTTTTTTCCAAGAAAAAAGAGCATCTCTAAGACTCGATATGAAAACCTCTGTTGTCTAAGTAGGCAATTAGACTGTTTCTTGTCTTAAACTATATGTAAATGCTCAGTGTTTGTTCTTGGTGGTGAGGTTAATGGTGTATGCTAATAAATTTTGAATTACAGAGAGGGATCCCACATCCAGCAAAATTTTTGTCTAAAGACCAGCAAAAATACCAGTTCTGTTGCCTGTCTTCCTCCCTGGGAAGTAACTGAAAACTCCTATATTTCCTTCTGGGGTTCATCTGTGAGATAGCCAACAGATTATGAAATTTTTGGATGTTATCACTCTGTGCAGCATTTAAATTGGTGATTTCATCAAGAAACACTCTCAGTCTCATTTCCAAATTAATTGAAAATGTTTTGCTGGTTTCTCTCTCTTCAAGAAGGAATAAAACTATTTAAAACTAATCTTTTGAATAGCACAGTATCTGAGGTTATTCATAATTTTAATTTACAGTCTTTAGCTAAATATGCAGGCCTTTCTTTCCAAATATTATATTCTCCAGGTATCTTTGAATGGTCAGTGATTTTTATATTCATAAGACTCATACTTTGGACTTGTGAAGAGAAATAGCTGTTGGATTTTTATTTTATTTTTTATTTTTTTAATATCTCTTCTATTTTATTCAGAAAGACTGAGGCAAACCACCTTTAAAAGGAGAAAAAAAGTGTTTAATGAAACCCATTGTATTAGCTGTATTCACTGTTGAAAAACTTTGTAAGCCCATCAGCCTACCACTGGGATAAGATCAGTGTGCAGGAGCTGACAAGCCGAAGAGCCACATTTAACTCTCAGTATAGCAGGCTGTACGCTCTCAAAAAAACCCACACACAGCATTGGCTTCAATTTCTTTTGCAAACCTCTCTAGGAGTTTCTCTTCTGTAGGAAAAGTAGTGAGCCCAAAAATTTGGCTGAGAAGAGAGCTGCTAAATGTTGTAACCTTGTGGAAGAAACATCCCCTACACTTGAAGGTCGGAAGTGACCTTTTGTGCACTTGGGGGTGTAGGAGACAAGCATTGACTGTCTTTCTTGCTTAGGGCAGCATTACTGGCATGTCTAAAAACTGCAGAACTCCTTGTCCTAATGCTCGAGTGGGGCTGCCAAAAAGGAACAAATAGGGCTGCAGATAAAAGTGTGCAGGGAAGACAGTGTCCCTTTTCCTCCTCCTCAGTCATGGCAGGCAGGGTGGGGAGAGCATTGCTTTGCACTGCTTGATGACTCAACATTCACAGCGATTTGCTGCTGGTCCTGTAAAAGGTTAAAAAAAGTTCTTTCATTTATAGATTTTTTTTTTTAAACCACTGACCATCAGTGTGATTCAGTGACTTCTTTAAGGGTGAGGTAACCTTGTCTCTGCTGTTCCTTACATTTTCAGCAAATTTGAATTCAAAATCATGAGGTTACATTGTTTGGGGTTGGGGGATTTTTTTTCCTCCCCATGCAATAGAGTTAGTAGTTAGTTCTGCTTTATGAAGCTGAGTGTATAGATGTAGGTGTTCAACGAGTCAGCTTAATCTCACTTTTGTGGTCAACTCCTCCATGATTTGTCATGTAAGTTTGTGTCTTGCAGAAGATATCTGTCATCCTTTAGAGCTAGTGTGGCAGAGCAGGACTGTGCTGAGAGCAATTTGGGCCTGCATGTGGACAGCATTGCTTTGGTTTTATTTCCTTGGGTGGAGCAAGTCTGGGACCCAAGGCACGCCTGCATGGCACTATGGCAAGGTGGGCAGAGGAGCTCACAGGTGAGACTCAGGAGAGCCCCAGCAGCCCAGAGGAGCACTGGGCTCATGTGCCTGCACTGCTTCCAGGAGCACCGTGATGAGTCTGTGGTTGCTGTGAGTGTATCTGCATGGCAGTGTGTGGTGGTGTAGAGGCTGTACTTCACTTCTTGACACAAAAAAGAAGAGACAAGAGAGCAACAACTGGAAAGAGTGGATTAACTAGATGAATGTTCATTTTCATAGCATCAGACTACTCAAACTAGCTTTTTTTTAAAGTTGGTACTAAACTTAATGTTTTTTACTAGTATTGTTATTCTTTTTTTTTACATTATCTGCCCCACTGATGATGAATCACTTACCATCTGAGTGATTATGTTCCATAGGAGCTTCATCTAGAACAGCTACCCACAAACTTTAAGGATGACATAGTGCTATGATAGTATGCAATGGTGCTGTGATAGTATGCAATGTTTATTTTCAATCTACTTTGTTTAAAGAAGGATGCATTCAAATTGTATCACTGTAAGAATTGGAGAGTAATTCTTGATGAGGTCTTACCAAAGTAAACTAGTGCAGAGAGCTTGTGGTTCAAGTTTAATTTTGAAGTTTTAATATGTATCTGTGGATTTCTTAATGCCACTGGACTGTTGTTGACACTCTCTTCCAAAAGTGAAGTATCACAGAAACGTTAAGAAAATGCAGGTGTAAGCAACTCTGCAAAGGGAATAAAATCTCTCTGATAATGTAGGTACCCCAAACTGCGATAAGAATTTCTTCCATAATCAGCAGTTGTCACTGTGAGGTATAATTCTGAGAAAATATCTTGAAAATGGCAGTCAAACCACGTCGTGTAGATTTACTTCATGATTGTTGGTATGGGAACTTGCTAAACCTTTTTAAATTGTGACAAGTATGTAGCTTTGAACTCTTTCACATCATACTTTAAGAAGGGGGTGGGGACAATAGGGAGAAGCTCCTCATGTTGTTTAAAGGAATGATCATCTATGGGTTTTTTTACAATCATATTGTAAAAATTTATTTTCTGTAACTGATGTCTCTCTAGAGCTAACAGATTTCTTTCTAGAAGTACTTTTTTATTAGCTTTTTCATTAAACTACTTTTTAATAGTTCTTCTAACATCTCTGAGGTGAGCCGTAGGTTTGAAGGAAATAATCTCCCTGAACAGAGTAGGGATAACTTCAAAGCTGGGGCCTCATCCGTGCAGGTTTTGAGTATCTCCCAGGACAGACTGAACAAACCCAGCTCTCAATCTCATCTTTGTATGTCAAGTGCTGCAGCAGCTTTGTGGACATCACTGGACTCACTCCAGTACGTCAGTCTTTCTTTTCCCAGGACTCCCAAACCAGACCGAGTACTCCAGATGTGGTCTCACAAATGCTGCATAGAGGGGAATAATTACTTCACTCCACCTGTCAGCTAATTAAATTGCTTCTTTGGTGCCAGATCTTCAGTTGCTGCCAGTTATCTTAATTTCCCTCAAGCTGGAGCTGGCGGAAACTCTCCCTTACAGGGGAGTACTTGTAGGCTTTGTTACCTCAAAAAGAGCTGGAGCAGTGATGGTCCTTTGCTTAAGTTACATGTAGGAGTTGACCAATCCAGTGACTGTGAACAGAAAACTGCAAAGGTTTTCAATTTCCCTCTAGTGAATTTTTTGCACCAGTCCTTCACGCTTCATACTGCAATATAACCTGAAGCAGTAAGATTGTATCACATTTTGGTTAAAACAGTGAAGAAAATGCATAGTAAGCAGCATGTGCAAAGACATGCTTTCTGTGCATTCTGTTTGTTTTCCTGGCAATACTTTGGCTATTAGTTAAGTTACCAGCTTTATGTTTGGTAGTAAATATGAGGATTGAAATAAGAGTTGTGCCATCCAGGTGAACCTCATGACAGCTGTGGGACAAAAGCTTGTGCTTAAAATTTTATATGCAGAAGGTGCTTTCTTCTCCACTAGATTTCTGAGGCTCTGTCATTGTGAGTGAGCTGTTATAGGTGACTGATGTACTACATGTGATTTGCTGTAGTTTGTGGTTTTTATGGTCTAATCTTCCTACACTATTTGATTATTTTTTTCCAAACACACACAAAATGAAAATTTCATTATTAGTGGTTTAAGTACTGAAATTAATATTTGCCTGAAAAAACACAGAGCAACTGGAGTACAAGATAAACCCCCAACCAAGAGCAAACCTGTGCATGTGGGACTTATCCTGCAGCTGTCGCTGCTTCTAAGAGTGTGTGGCTCACATCACCTAGCTCAGAGGTCCAGTGTGGGAGGTCAGCTGAAGGTGCAGATTTTATGCCTGCATGTACCTGCTTTCACGTGTCATATATTAATGTTTAGTTTAGGAAATTCTGGCTCACAGGTAGCTGTGGCAAGGTAAGTGTCTGAGGTGTTGAGCACATGCTGTGTGCTGCCTGACTGACTGGTGGTCAGGGAGTTGGCTGGGCTGAGCACTTGCTGTGCCTGGAGGACCCCCTGGGTACCTATTCCATCAAAGAAAAAGGAAGCCTTAACAGCCCACTGGTGTAAAAGGAAGTGGTAGAGAGGTTTGAGCAGAGGAAGGTCACCAAGGGAGGGGAATAAAATGGTTGCTCTTTTTTCTTTTCTTTTTTTTTTTTTTTTTTTTTTTAATTTAACCTTTAATATTTATTCCCACCAGAGGAGTTGTTCAAAGTCTCCCTTCCTACTCTGGCTGTTGCTACCACTGTTTTCCTCCTCTGACTTTTCTTTGGGTGTTTGTTCTAGCTCTGTGACACTGGCTGTGGCTGACAGGAGCTCTTTTAGTGGTCCCTCTTTCATCTATTCTGTTCCCATAACCCTGCTTACAGCAATCCTGTCTTCATGTTTGCTTACCTTGGTCTTCTCCACTGCTCACCTTCCGTGCCTTGCCTGCAAATCCTCTCATCTCCCAACACAAACGAGCTGTTTATCCTTGAGCTAATGGGTGTTCACAATGCTCTGATCATAATGTTGCAGAACTGCTTATATTCATGGTGATTAAAAAATAAAAGGACGGATTACTTTTTTGCCCAGCCCCAGAAAATTAGTTGTATTTTTTCACTCAGTATGGTTATCACTGTAGGTTGAGTTGTTTGCAGCTCAGAGTGAGCAAGAAGCCCTTCCTGGTTTGGAGGCAACCCTTGGGTTACACAGCTCATTCAGATTACTGAGGCATTGTTACGTAGCAGAAGGACTTTGCAAGAGATATATCAAAGTGGAGGCTTACTACTCATCTGATCACTGGTTTGTGTGGACAAATGGGGAGTTTTGCCTGTTCACAGTAAATAATGGGCACACACACCCCCTGACCCCTCGGGGGGACAGACTTTCCCCAGGTACTATTGGCAGTGCTGGTGAACAGCTCTCGCCATCACCAGCTCAGGAGGGTGCATGCTTTATTTGTTTGCCTTTATTTAATCAGGAACTAGGGTCACTTGGTCCAGTATTTAAGCTCTCATGGGGGAGAGAGTGAGAGTTGAAAGTGTTCAGAATTTTTGTTCCAGTTTTAAGTCATGTGAAGAGCTCACAAGCTTTCTGGTGTTTGGTTGCAGCTTGAGTAAAATAGTTCCAATGGGAAGATGAGGGAGATGTGTTTCAACTCACATTTAATATTTGTTTAAATGGGCTGTGCAAGATTAAACTTAGGTTATTGTCAACAAGATAGAGAAGTTGCAAAAACTCCTTTTCTGAAGAGTGTGATGTGTATTATCTTCATAGAAACTTCGGGACATGAGGCAACAAACAGCACTGAGTGCAAGAGATCAGTACCTACTCCAGACAATGCCAGCACCTTTAGTCTTCTGCATCCTGACTCTGAGTAAAATTTGGATGGTGGCAACACTGGAAGCCAGTATTACCAATCTCAAATATTTAAATACTTGAGTGGTTTTGGAGGAGAGGAAGAAGGGGTGGGAGTTTAGAGCTAGAGATGTTACATGTTCATTTGGCCACCAAGGTCCAAGGTAGTGTGGTGGCTGCTGCTGCTCAAGATCTCAAAGGTGACTATCTTTTTCTTATAGAATAAGTGTGTGTGTACTTGTCAACACCTTCTAATTAAATCTAACACATTCAAATTGTGTTGGAGGTCAGCTCCACCAGTGTGACTCAGGTATTTTTAATATATATACTTTGATTGCTCTCTCTGGAAGACTAGTTGGTAGGGTTGATTTGTGGCTGATCTATGCTGTTTTGAAATTGCTGATGCATAAACAGGCGTAGTAGAGGCTGATCTTAAAAATATTCTTAATTTTCTTATGCTAACGTTGGCAGATGTTTCCAAGCAATACACTGACTTCTTTGTATATTATTTTTAATCTCTTAAAAAAAATTAAACAAGGGAAGTCCTCTATAAAAGGAGTGGTAACAGCTGGAGCATTGCTTAGTATGAAGCATTTGACACTATTTTCTCTTCTCTGTTTTGCAGTAGTTAAATCATTATCAGTGCTGTCCAAACAGACAAGCCCACTGACTCCCCGTGCCCTCACCCCTTCCACCCCAGCCAAATCTCAAACCTTCCTGAAGATACAGATGCCCTCCAGGATAACTGACCTTGGCTGTTCAAGCACGCTGGCGGCCTGTGTGCAATATGTTTATGAACCAAAATGTCAGAAATGGTCCTCTCATGTTATAGATGTGAGTCAGGTTTTTTTTTCCCTCATCTTCTTGTGACTTTATTCTCTGACAAGCGTGTGGTGGCTTACTGCTTGAAAAGCAGTGCCTTGGGGTTTGACCCAGAGCACGTCACGTATTGACTGATGTTTTAAGGTGGCTTCTTATTCCCTCTGGTTCTTTGGTGTAGGAAATTCCAATGTTCTTTTGTCAAGAATTACTTTTTAGGAACTTAAAAGAGCAATTACCACAAAGAGGCAAAGTAAGGCATACAATGTATTAAAACAAAAGGATAGGGAGGATCTCAAGTGACTCTCTCTGAATCATAGTTTTGCAGACTACCTTTGCTGATGTGCTTAAATCTGAGTACGTGCCACATGCTTGGACTAGAGGTGTAGTACGTGCCATTGCCTGTATATATAGCTAACTGATTTTGAACACTTTTTTCTTTGGGTTTTGGTTTTTGGGGGAGTGGAAGAACATGTTGAAGATACCCTACCCCTTTCTGACTCAAAGGGAGAGAGACCTGGATGATGATTCGTATTAATTATCAATGGCTGAACCCAGAAGAAAAGCAGCATAAACCTTCTTGGCAGTAGTTTTGTTGTGGTTTTGGGGCATTTTTTTCTTTACCTGATGTTCACAAGAAAGTGCTAACCTAATTTTAGTATTCCTATGAGAGTTCATTTGTGATGAGTTGCCAGAATTCCTCAAATAAATTTTAAGTTCCTTGTTGGCACCTGTGGTTTGGGTTCCTTTACTTCAGTTTTTAATACCAGTTCTTTTTCTTTTTTTTTTTTTTCTGTGTACAAATTTGCATTCTTTAAGAGAAATATTTATCCAGCAAACTAAGAATAATATGAAGTATAAGAAATTTTTTGGGTTTACATAATGAATATTTGAAGATTCATGCCACTTCTATAGCTTTCTGAAACTGTACCTTTGGTCTCCTGTCCCTATAGTGTGAGGGACCACACAGTACAGTTGTCCGTGTACTGCGATATCTAAAAAGTATTAAGGAGTACAGTGAGGTTTTTAATATAGAAAAGAAATAAATGTTAAAAGCATGAATTTTTGTATATTTTGTTTCTTGTAGGTGTAAGCCTTAAGCAGTTTGTTCACTTGTCCCTCAAGCCTGGAGTCTTTTGATGTCTCAGAGTAAATCTGAAGACAATTGTGAATGATATTCATGGCCAATGTTTTTCAGAAGAGGCAGGTGTGTAGAGGAGACACTGCTTTTAACCCTCCTGAAAGGACTCTTGAACTCAGTGCTTGTGGATGTCAAACACCTGGATGCTGCCAAACCAAGTCAGCATGTATGTTTTGCTTGACTAGCCATAGCTCTTCTCTCACCTTTTTAGGGTGGCAGGAGACAGGGAGCAAAAGAGAAGGTGAAAGGGAAGACTCAATGATACAACTAACTAGGAAGTAAAGGGGGGAACAGGAGGATACATTAGTAAGAAACAGAGATTTGTTGGCCCAGTGATTACAACTTGATATTTAAATTCAGTGACCCTTATTTCTAGGAAGTTCAAACTGTAGCTGCTTGATATCTGAAGTAATGTGGGTTTTTTTCATTTTTTGAATGCAGAATCTTTATCAGTAGACTTATTTTTCAGGCTTTTATAGAGCAAAAATAACCCAAGCCACTTGAACTCACAATGCTCAATAGAGGACTTGAAAGCCTGATAGCCAGTTTGCCTTCTGGCATACCCAGCAATCTCCCAGACTTGCTCTACCAGCCAGTCATGGCATCTTAGTGACATGACTTGGCTGCATCTAGGTCTCAGTAATGGTCCTCCTCAAGTTTGTTGGAAAAATGGTTGACTGGTGTGTAACCAGAAATGATGCCTTACTATATTTAAATTCACATGGGTAGTGCCCAGAATGTGTAATTTTCAGTCTCTTCTTCCTAGGAGTAGAGATTTTTAATGTCCCAAAAAAGATGTTTCATTTGTATCCCTTTCATTCTCCAGAAGTTCAGGAACTGTCTGCTTGATCTCTTTAAGGTCTTGCTGGTTTGATTTCAGTGAGAGTTATGGAAACTACTTGGTATAAGAAAATTCTGGGGATGAATTGAGCAGAAAGGGAAGCAGACAAAACTTTTCATTCTGTTTGCAGGCTGAGGTTTCTATGTCTGTGCTTTAGTCTAGAAGTTTTGGCTAGGGCCAGCCCTTTCCTCTGGGAGTATCATGCTCTGACATTTCATATTTGTTCTGCATTTTCAGCAGCAACAAAGGTACCAGCCAACATGCTGCTTTTTTTTCTTCTGCTGCTTTTACTGGAATTGAGATAAATTCATCCTCTAGAGAAAAAGAAAGAAGAAGGAGGGAGGGAGGGGAGAGGAAGAAATATGTTGCTGCAATATTGGGTGCTGAGAAACCTGGTATTTCTTGAGACTTCCTGTTAAGCATTGAATGGTTTGTCAGTTTAAACTATTTCTTACTCTTTTTGTGAGTAAGCATCCTGCATTAGTTCTCATTGAGTAGAACTGGACAAATTGTGCCACCTTGTCTTAAACTGATATTATCTTTTATTAAACTGATACAGTGAAAAGGATTTATCTGCACATGTGTGAGCTCTAATAGATTTATTCAAGGTTGGGCAGAGTTTGGGGGGCTTTTTTGCTTGGTTTGGGTTTGGTTTGGCTTTTTATGTGTTATTGGTCCGGGGCTTGCCCTTCTGCCAGATGCTGCTAGCTCATAGGCATGATGAGGTCTGAGTTGGACACTTACTAGTTACTCTGGATTACATTTGTGTTGGGTTTACCTTCCTGCAGGCTGCTCACACCCAGGCAGCTTGCTTGGGCTGAGGTGTTGGCCTTGCTCTTGGTGGAAAGGGTAAAGGGGGGTGTAGGTGCCTGTCCATCCACTCTGCTGTCACCAGAGTACCCGGGCTGGCAGGTTAGTGAAGAGGCATCCTACAGCTGTGGGCTGGCTGAGCTGCAGACACTTAGTGTGGATCCTTACCATGGAGCCCATGACACCCTGAACCTCCAGAAGGTTCAACAGGCTACTCACATCCAGTGGAATGCCTTCTTTTTAATCCCAGTGATCTTCCCCTAAATTGCTATGCAGACGTGTCTAGAAGAAAAATATAATGCATATAGGAATTTGTTTTTATTATCTTCTCTGTGTTATATATTTGAGGAGTCTGCTAATAGATGTCCAGAACATATAATTTCCCATCTACTTCACAGAGTTAGAAGTTTGCAGTTGCAATAGTTCTGTTGCCTTTTGAAAGGGACTTTCTATGATCCTCATGGAGGAGAGTGGAGTGTTTGGAGATGTCTGGCTCCTAAGGTGTTGCCAGTACTTCTATACTAATAACCTACTGCTTCTCCAAGGGAAATTGGTTTTCTTAAGTACAGAGGAATAGCCTTGAGTTGCCAGCTCAGTTGCAAATAATTGCCCAGAGCTTTCCAGCTGCTGTTAGAGCATGTACATCAGCAATGTTCAGTAATGGGTGCTAAGTGGGAGGAGTGCCCACCCATAATCTCTGCCAAGCACCTCTCCTGGCTTTTTGTAGTGTCTGTATCCAGAACTGACATAACATGTATGTATTTACATCAGCATTGACTCAGGCTGCATCTTAAACCACAAAGCACACAGGCATGTTGAAATAAGGGTGGGCAGATGTCAGCTGAGGTTTTTTCAATCTTGCTTTTCTGAGAACTGCTTCTGAGAGTGACACAAAACTGTGCATGGTAGAAATTTAGGATATGCAGGGGTCTCAAATCATTCCAGTCGTAATGGCACAAGTTAGGATACACTGAACACAGGTCACTACTGATTCCAGAGAGTTCAAGGGAAGAGCATCTCCAACTGCTCTCTCCACCCTTTGGTTATTGGTGAGTTTTTAATATCTAGCTGCCGTCAGTATTTGCACAAAGCATCTCTATTATCTTCAGTGTACTTGGAGAAACAGTGGGCCAAAAGGGAACACGTCCTGGAAACTTGTCTGTTCCTGCCTGCGTTTCTTGTGCAAGTAAAATGCACTGTCACTTTGTAAAAGCCTTCTTCATCTTTCAAGGCTGCTCATGTGCTCCTTTCCCATTCTCTCTCCTTTTTAATCATCCTGACCAATTCCTCTAGCCTCTTTGCATCTGTTTTCCAGCAGAGAAAAGACTTTAAAGCAAGTTGAGCAAGAAGTCATGGATTACAGAGTCTGCTTTGTCTAATCTGGAGGTAATTGAACTGAAGATTTGAAGGCTTGGGTTCTTCCTTCTGCAGGTAGCAACAACCCATGAAATCTGTTGATAAATGAAGTGGTGTGTACCCCTTGTCTTCCCCCTTGTTTGTGGTTAACCCAGCAGTAAAACCAGCAAGAAGTTTCCCATTTCTCCCTGAGCTTAAAAAGGAGAGACTGTGCATCAGCCTGCTGATTAATCACACGCACTCATATGATGAGAACTTCTCAGGGGATAGGAAACATTTGCTTTTAACAATCTTAAAATAGTCTCATTTCAAAGAACGTTTCCTTGATTTTTTTTTTTTCCTGATGTCAAGGATGCTTAAGTGCTTGCAGTATCACTGTTTGTGTGTTA
The DNA here is from genome assembly GCA_013398275.1 of Promerops cafer. Classification (NCBI taxonomy): domain Eukaryota; kingdom Metazoa; phylum Chordata; class Aves; order Passeriformes; family Nectariniidae; genus Promerops; species Promerops cafer. Next base: position 7,828,029 of record VZSE01006462.1, on the reverse strand, counting down.
CAGTTTGGGTTTCAGTTGCCTGATGTGATCCTGGGCTTTTCAGCTGAGAAGATCCCTGTTTACTTGTGAGACAAAGGCAGTAGCAGGAGAGATTGTCTCCTGCTGAATCACAGCTTCACCTGTTGCAGGAGCTGGGAGGTGCCACGTGAAATCGGTGGGGAAGTTTGTAGGAAGGAAAAGGCAAGAACCTGCTAGGCATCTGGGAAGGAGGCTCCACTTACACACACTTTGTTAAGAGAAGTGACTTCTTTTGCTGTGTAGCAATCTAATAAACTCTGGGATGACTGGAGAAGTGTCAAGTTAGTGCAACTGCAGAGGAAGTCAATGGACCCATTGCTGTAGATGTACTGAATAATCAGGCCTTGGTTCTCTCAAACTGGGCACGTAAATAAAGAACTTTGGAGTTTATCTTGTCTTTGTCATCAAGTACCAATAATACTCCTGGTGTCTTAGGATGCTATAAAAAAATGCATGCTTTGTGAGAGAGAACTCATGTGCTGAGCAGTGCAGGGACCCATAAGTGAGCTGGTTGTGTTTCTGGAGCAAGCTGAGAAGATCATTCTGTAAAATGACAGTGAATGTCAAAAGGGAAAAAAAAGTATTAAATGTCCACATTGAATAAGCACCAGCCATTTTTGGCACTGAATGGGAGACTCTGCTCTTATGGGAAGTTTTCCTTGTGACCGTGTGATTAAGAGCTTCATCACAGTGAAGTCATGGGCAAGCTGGGGGAGGGCAGGCAAATGCAGGAGGTACAACCAGCAACAGCTCTGGGAAGTCTGGGGTTTGGGTGCATAACTTCATACATAGCCTTAATATTTTTGTCATGCAAATGTGTGTAAGTGGTCTTTTAACACAAATCTGCAGTGAGATGGGGGAGAGTGAAAGCTGAGGCGTGAGGCTTTCTGTTGTTCAGGTATGAAGCAGCACACTCAATAACCAGAGAGGTCTCACTATGAACTGGTGTTGCAAGTCAGCACATGTGAACCACAATGATTTGCTGTTGCCTGCAGTGCTTGTGGCAAAGATGACAAACCAGCCTTTGTGCGAGCGAGAAACCAGCAAGACACAATGCAGAATGGAAATATGGTGCTGTAGAGGCAGTCGGCGTTCCCAGGCTCCTCATCTCTCCCTTCCTGGTCTGAGCCACAGGCTGGCTTTCCGAGCACCCCAGTGGGTTAGAGACAGCATGGTTTATACTACAAGGAAGCCTGGCACCCTGGAAAGAGCTTACAAATGGGACTTCTGTTTTTCTAATTACCTGGCTCTAGTTTGGGGTGACCAGACTGGTTTTGTTTCTTTTTGGTTCTGGTTGGGTTTTCCTGTTTGTTTGTTTGTTTTTTGACACTAATATTTAGGAGTTCAGTCTGTACCATGCTAAGAGCTCTTCAGCCAAAGAATGTGAAGCAGCTCTTTAATGCATTTGTATAAAATCTTACTGTCCCTTACTGGTAATACAAAGCAGAGTCAGAACATAAACAAGCAGTCCCGAGTCTGTCAGCACTGTTACTCTGTTTTATTTTAAACCTAATTATACTTGAAAGGTGTAGGGAAAATTGAGAACTTGACTTTTGGCACTTACCAGCACAATCTTAATTAACCATCAGCACCTCTTTTCGTGCATTTCTACAAAGAGCTCAGTCCTATGATCTCACTTCCCTCATCTCATTTGACAGTTAATACTCTCAGGTTAATTTCTCTTAACTTTATAATATAGTTCATCTTCTGTTTAAAAAATAAGAGGTAAAAAACTTCTGAAAGCTGTTTGGGATCCTTGCATGTCAAAGGACAAACTCATCAAGCTGTCCTTTTCTGACTCTCAGCAAGAGACTTCAAGGATACATATAAATCTCTCTACAGTGGCAGTGGGTTGATAGGATATTGTGAAATGCACTTGTGCTGGTGAATGAGACTATAGGATAAACAGAAGACATTCAAGGATGAAACTACATACAGATTTTACTTGCTAAATGAGTTGTTTGTAAATGAGCCCTTTGTTATATATCAACTGAAATTTTTTGTTGTTTTTACTGGCGGAGTGGAAGTAGAAGGCATTAAAACACTCACTGAACAGCTGGCATGTGTCAATCACAGAAAAAAAAATAGAATAGAACCAAAAGGTTATGTTCTTTGTGTTTTTCAAAAATTTCTAGTTTTCAGTGTTATAATGACTTTTACCTTGAGCATGACTGACAGATTGACAGATTTGACAAACTGTCAGAGGTGTTGAAAGTTATTGGGGCTTTCTGCCTTTTTTTTTTTTTTTTAGGTTTTTTGGGTGGCTTTGTTATTGTTGTTTGTTTTGTTTTGTTACTGCTACCTTGGTTTTTAGAAGGAGAAGGGAGAGGATTGTTAGAGGAGGTCGGGGTGAGGAGATCTTTTTTGGCAGTTGACTTTTATTTGAAGTAAAGATATTTTTAAAGCCACAAAATAGCATTTGAGTCATATAATCCCTGGTGTGCTTGTATGAATGAAGCTACTTATGAATTATAATAAAAAAGAAAATCCTGAAAAGCTCATGGTCAGTAGTATCTGGACACTTGATAAAACACTTGAAAGAGTCTAAAGAAAAGATAAAAATGCAATCACATCCTGTGCCCATTAACATTATTGTATGAGTAAAAGCTGGTTCAGTGCATGTCCCCAACACAATGTTGATGACATTTTGAGAGAAGTGGGTAAACATTTATACTGCACTCTGAGAAAAGGTTACCTGAAAGCCTTTTGATGGAACTTGGATTTGCAATTTCAGTTTTGTTTCTTTAAACACAAAAAAAACCTCCAAATCAATCCCAGGTCAGTTGTGTCTGTAAGAGGTTTTCTTCCTTGGGCTTAATGGAGCAAATCATAAGTTATATATATATAACTTATATGTATATAACTTATATATATAACTTAAGTTATATATTATATGTAACAGGTGTTGCATCATTGCTTCTAGATTTAAATATATGAATATTTATTGTTATATTCATGTTCTTCAGCATACTAATGAGAGACTAGCAAGAGTAAGAGATTTTGCAAAATGTGATGCTGCTTGTGGTTGTAACTTTAAGAAAGATCCGTTTGTGTTTAATGACACAACTTGCCAGAGTGTACACTTGCTGAACTGAAAGGGACACATATCCTGTGACTGGTTTCCTGTGAACCCCAGAGGGCAGAAGTCTTTTCCACTGTCATTTTGTCTGTTAGTGTAAAATAGAGATTATCTGCTGTCTGCCATTTCCTCTTCTCCCTCCATCTCTATTTCTTTCTGGGGAGAGGGGGAAATAAATTTTCTGTCTCATGCAGATGTTAGCGCTGCAGGGAGCCTTTCTCTCTCTCCAGCTTCAGGAAACATTTCCCAAATGGACTGTATGGTCCTTTGTCTTTTATTTCTTTTTGTTTGATTTTATTTAAGATTGTTAGTGTTTTGTGCTGACAAATTTTACTACACGCCAGTAGGATGTGTTTGTGAAAGAGTAGTCATGTTGTGATTCATTTTGGAGGTACTCATATTAAAATAACATATGAAGGAAAAATTACTCAATAAAAAAAATTCTGAAATACAGCTCTAGTGCATTTGCCTCAGAGTCCAGGAAAGGTGCTTTTAAGCAAGTTTACAGTAGTACCTATTGTACTGCTGTGTGACCAAAGCATCTGTGTTACAAAAACACTCTGAAAAGATGCTAGATGTCCTTGGTATTGAGGGTTTCACTTCTTCAAGAACTGAAATTTTTTACCATCTATGCTTTAAGATTGCTTTCATTCCACCTGTGGAGTGGGATGAAACCCAGACTTCAATCTTCTTGTGTCTCAGTACAATGAAAATCTTGCTTGCAAAACTCCCTTGAAGCCTACAAGAAGGAAACGACATGTCTATATGATTTTCAAACACTTTTAAGCATCAGAAAGATTTTTAAAAGGGATTCTAATTTATCTTTAAGTGCTTTTCCTTGCCCTCTCCCTCACCAATCCAGCGGTCTGCAATACCAATGTACTGTTTCCACTCCCAGACAGAGCTGCAGCCTAAGCTAGTTGAAGAGATCAGGGAATGAAACTGAGTGAAAACCACGTTGACTTCCTTTGTGTTCAGGAAAAAAGTCGTGTCAGTGGAACATTCAGGAGAGACACTGCTTGTGCTGTTTAGTCTTTGAAGAAAAAGTAGTATCTATCTACAAAGTGGGGGATCTTTGTGCCAGTCACAAGTCCTGAAATAAGCAGTACTTGCTAGTTCTAGTTCCACTTTATTCTTTTGGTGCTTACTTGCAATCAAGTTGCATTTCAGTAGTATCTCTCCTGATCTTTAGAGCTCATGGAAAGCACAAGTAGTAAATTAAAACCTTCATGCGTGTTAATAAAGTGGACAATAAAGGGATTGTGAACCCTCCTGTGAACCTGCTGAAGTCAGGAAATCAGTAGTGAGAAAGAAGGTGCTGTTTCTTGCAAACAAAAGGAGGTTTAAGTGGATTGGTATTATAGCCTTTGCAAGGAGCAAAGAAATGAAGATCCACTGACAAAAACTTACTAGAAATGGTGTGTTTGCAATATTTGCAATACTACTTTTTCTGTGCTGCTTTCCTCTCCTCCTCAGTGGATGCTGTTTATTTATACGGAAATAAAACCTGTTTCTCTATTTGATGTGGACCAATGTTGTCTGCCAGAACACAGCTGCAGCCAGCCTTGTTTTTTTGTTGGTTTTTTTTAAGGAAACAACTCTGGTGGAGTGCTTCTATTCCAAGGTAAAGGAGAAACAGCAGCAGGGTCCAGGTGGGGCTGGCTTTTTTTCTTTTAGGATTTTTTGGTCCTCCAGTGTGTGTTACAGGGAGCTGCTGGGGGCAGAGATGCCCGGAAGGGCTCTGAGGCAGAGCGGGCAGGCAGCAGATCACAAACAAGCCTGGGAGTCTGAGCAGGCATCTGTCAGAACGTGGGTGAGGTGAGAAAGAGAATTTGGGTGGGGTTTTGTTGGTCTCTTGGTTTTTGGGGTTTTTTAATATAGGTTGAGGAAAGGTTCAAGAATGGAGGTAGTGAATGTAGAAAATACAGCCAGGACAGGAGAGCATCTACAGAAGGCAGAAACAGTAAAGCTAAAGCAAACACCATAGCTGTGAAATGAGCAAAAACCCACAGTCCTGTATAATTAATGAGAGTGGGTTGAATCCAAGAAGTCAAAGGAATTTTCTTTTAAAAAAAAGAGAAGTGCTTTATATTCATTGACCAGAAAGCTGCTTGGTTGCGTTATTATAAAATGTTGGCATATGCATTTTGGTATTTCAGAAGGTGCTTTTGCTTAGAATGTGGCAAGCTGGAACTTCTTTTGTTTAACTTGGATTATTACTAAAGAGTGGCATAATGGTTTTTGCATTGTTCCAGTCTAAGTGTAAGGCTGGTGAGACAGAGGCAAAGATGCTGAAATACAGAAATGCTGAGTCAAGCTGAGGGCAGAACAGCTCAGAACAGCAGGCATGGAGGTGGCTGCAGACAGAAGGAGGATACGAAGCCTTGGAGAGGGATTGAACTGGGGAAAGGGAAGCAAGAGGCAGCTTAATGTCTTGTTTAATTTGTGAAAGTGTTTGGCAGTTTATTTCTACACATATCTTTGCTTTATCAAGCACATGCATTGTAATTGCAAGTTCATTGACAAATATGCTTGATTAAGAGAGCTAGGAGAGTTGGCAGCAGAAGTCTCAACTGGTGGGAGAAAAGATGAGAATTTTTATTTGGAAGATGCAAATTGAATGTGGTACTGAGAGGAAAAGTTGCTGTACAAGGGATTTTTCTGGTGTCTGCCTGGGAGAGTAAAATATAAAAATAAAAAGGAAGAAGAAAGAGAACAGTGCTTTGTTGAAATGTGAGGGAAGAGATTTGGATAGTGAACAGATATTGAAGTTCAGACCCACAAGTCAGATGAGACTTGCTCAAGCTGTTGTAGTTTTCCAAGACAAGTTATTGAAAAGAATGACAGGCAGGTGAAGTGCTTTCTACAGGAGAGGGATGGGAATCTCTGCATGCGGGGCAGGAGAGTCTCCTTTCTCCTGCCATCCACAAGACAGCAGCTCTCCAGGGAATGGGAGAGAAGCTGGATTTTCTGGGCTTGTGGCTTACAGGTGCAGGAAATCTGATTAAACTAATAGAAGACACACTTAGTGTTTCACAAGCTCAGTTTCATAAACCAATGGATGAGCTATTTTTGAAAAATCAGACCCCACTGAAGAAGGCAGGATCATCCCTCACATCTGTCTGAAGTGGAGAGGAGGCTTTGGCTTCCAAGGAAATTTTCTTACCACAGTGATGGTGGAGCTGTTGTGTATGTCTCCCTTTGTGAGAGGGACAAATTTACCAAAGGTATTAAGGTGAAGAGCAAGTTAATCTTCCCTGAACCAAAGCTGTGGGCCAGGTGCTGTGGCATTTTACATATTACTCAGAATAGGAAAACATGGCAACCTCTCTGCCTGCTGGTGCATATGTACACATGCCAAAATGTCAGAATAGTCTTCTGTAGTTTTAGCTGTCTTAGAGTGGGGGGATGTACTGGTGTGGGGCTCTCATGTTTGTTCTCGATTGCTTCATAGTCTTTTCCTTTCTTGGATTAACACGTGGAGGCATTAAGGTTTTTTGCATTTTGGTGGGGTTTTTCTGGAAGGCTGTGGTCTGCAGCAGAGGGGAAGGGGCAGTGAATAGTGTCAGGGAATGGGAGACAACCAGAGATGGATTTAGCTGTCCAAACACCCATCTGTGCTTCTCCAGTAGGAAAGCAGCATAATGGCAGTAAAACACACTTTCCTTTAATCCGCTTTTCTACGCCTTTATCTCAAGATAAACTGTTAAATTCAAAGTATCAAATAAAGGCATTGCATAAAGGGCAGCCATTGCTGTACCCTGGAGCATGATGTGCAGCACAATAGGAAACTCTTTAGCAAACCTGGAAATCACAGTGAGAAAATAGGACAAATGTTCAAAAATGCTCTTAATTAACTTGCATTATCAGTAACTGCACTGAGTTGGTTTCTCATTTAAAATTTCAGTCTAGAGGTCCTTCTGACTGGAGTATTTCATCATTATTGCTGCAATTTAGCTTTTGCAATTGGGACACTTCAAAAGTGATGGCCTTTACTATCTGAGAAAAAGCTGCTCCAAGTTCTGGCTTTTAAAGCTTATTCTGGCTATTAAACTTATTCTGATATAAATGAGGAAAGCATAGCTTTGCTATGAATCTTAATTTTTTGTTTGAGGAAGTTGGGAGGGTTTTGTATTTATTTAGATACTGATGTTTCAAAATTTGCATTCAGTTCTTTGAAATTCCACCTTTTGTTGCCACAAATGTAATTTTTGGTTCAAAATGAAGAATGATAAATACTTTTCCAGGAGTCTGGAGCTCAAGGATTAATGTGGTTGAACTAGTTAAATGTTAAATCTATTCAAAGTAAAACTGCACAGAGACTGCATTGAATGTTCTTGCATGCAAGTAAATCCTTTTTATATTGAGTCTGGTTTGCTAAAGACGTAACTGCTCTGCCAGCTTGTTCTGCACAGATAAGTTATGTATGTTATAGGCACTCTATCTTAGGGTACTGTATTTGCTGTTCCTATTAATGCTGAGCTGAGATTGCAGTTTAATTCTGCTTTTTTAAAATGGGAATCAGCCTTTCTGAATGGAAAAGAAGTTGCTGTAGCACACAGTATATTTTATACACAGACTTCATATCTCTGATGGCTAGAAATAAAAGTCTCTCAAGGAAATTATATGGACCATGATAAAAGTTTAAATATTCTCTCATCTTCTACAAGTAAATATCTCTTCAGCCTTCATCTGATAAGAGTCCTCAATGGGCTTTGGTTGAACTTAGTTACACCTGTGAAATGCAAGTATCAAACATCCCAACACCATCATTTTGTACAAGTAAGCGTTGTGGAAACTTGTGCTTATCAAATGACTGAGAAGTGTTAAGTCCTTGATTTAGCAGACTGGCTATCCATTCCCTTATATCTAATTTTAAGCAGGAAGATTTTGCAGAAGAGTAGTCAGGATGATGTTTTTATTTTACTTGACTTATACAAACCCCCCGGATAAAGCGCTGTGGAAGAGCCGGTTTGGAATTCCAAGTTCAAGTTCAAGTACTCACAAGTTGGGGAGTGAAAAGAATTTATGCTGGGACAAGTTTCAATGCCCTGTGTTCTGAGAATAAAAGGTTCCCTTTTTTGCCCAGCTACATTCTTGGAAGTGACTGGGTTGTTTTGGCTGCAGCTCCTCAGAGCACTCAGCCTGAACCCAGGGCATACAACTTCAGCACAAAAGGTCCACAGACGCAAAGGTTTCCTAAGCAATGAAGTGCAATGTGTTGGGAAGTTACAGGTACCCCTAAAAGTAAATTGCTGCTTTTTTCCATTAGGATTTGGGATTTTAAATTTGCACATCAGAATTCCGCTTGATTCATTTCTTCCTTTTCTGCTGGAATCATCACACAGACTTTTCTTTTTTTTCTTCCTCTTTATTAAACAAAAGGCATAGTTGCTACACCTAGGTCATACCTGTGGCCCAACAAGTCTAGTAGCTCATTTTGACTTAACCAGATTGTGTTGCTTTGGGAAATGTTTTTAATACCACATGAGACAGAGTAGACAATGAATCTTCTCTTACCTCCTTTGTAATTAGACTGTAATAAAATCTTACTCGTGACATTTAATAGCCCTTCTAACACCATTGGCAGCAATGCAGCAAAACTAGCTGCTGTTCTGCGTGTAGCAGATATGGACTTACATTCCTAGCCCACTGATTTCTCCCAGAACCACAGAATAGTTTGGGTTGGAAGGGTCCTTTGAATGTCACCTAGTCCAACCCCTGCAATGAGTGGGGACATCTTCACCTAGATCAGGTTGCTCAGAGTACTATCCAGTTTGACCATGCAGACTACTAATTTAGAGGAAAAGTTATTCCTTGTATTTTGGCTTAATTTCTATAATGGGTCTTCTTCCTGAGTTTGAGTTCCTTCAGGATCTGCAATATTCAGAGATGCCCACCTTGACTTCAACAGCCACAAAGCTGCCCAGATGGTTCTGCAGATGTTACCAAGCACCATCTCTTCACACAGACTTTTCTATAGGGGATGTTAACCTGGGCCTCAGCGTTTCTTCAGGATTGTTGTGATCCTGAAATAATTTTTTTAGGAAAAAAGCTGCAGAGTATATGTGCAGCTAGTGAAGTCTCTGATGGCAAAGATGGGACTTGAGATGTAAGTGTAGTGTTAGTTTTTCAGAGTAGGGACTTGAGGCTTAACATAAGAGTATAGCTATGAAATCAGGAGAAGAGAATTCATGTAATTTGAGGCTGTTTCTAATTGCTTCTGCCATGTGATACTGAAAAGAAGAGAATGATTTCTCCCACTCCTGGTTGCAAGATCACCAAACTGCAGACCAGTCATCTATAAACGGAAATACCTGTATTTTCTTTGTTTTCCTGACTAATTCTCAGTAGTATGAGAGCTATAGAATAACTGATTGAATCAAATACAAAGCCATCCAAGAAGTAAGCAGAGTGTTTCCAAAAATTATCCTGGTTGGGATATAGTAAGTTTTAAATCAGTGCTTTTATATATAAAATCTGTGGCCAAAAACTCGGTAAAATCTTCAAAAACTTTTGTTTCCACTTCAAAGAGAAGATTTATTTAGCTTTCAAGTAATCACAAGGCAAACATGGCTGTGGTCTGTAATTTTTCTGGATGTAGTTAAGAAGTATTTTTGGAGGTTTGAGAGCTGTTGATAAAATGACAAACTACTTGTGCTTCACGAGCATTTCCCTCACTTTGGAAACTGCAAATGCTCTAGACCGTAGTGGTGATAAGTTATGTATTTCATCCACAAATAATACATGTTTTTGTTAATATATTTAATTATTAGTGTGGTGTATTTGCAGGAATAATTCTCTGTCTCTGGTAGCCTAACTACCATTGTTGCTTTCTGTTTGTCACTACTTAAGTGCTCAAGAAGTATCTGTGCTTTGGAGGAGCAGACTGGAAGGTGGTGTCAGTCATCTGTCATACTTCTCTCAGCTTTCTTACAGGAAATACAGGCAATTCCTGTTAGAAGTGGGTTTTTTGTCCTCTAAGTGTGCCATGGGGGAAAGAAGACTGTGGGTTTCCCTCTCAGTGTTTCGTTGTCTGAAATGCCATTGCCAGGCTGCAGCTCCCCAGGACCTGGGTAAGGAGTGTGCAGAGGTCCTGGAGCTCACCTCCTTGCGGAGAACTAGGGCACTGGGGGAGAAGCAACCTCAGCCTTTATCGGATGCGTTTGTTATCCGTGGAATTCAGAAAGGCACTACAAGAGAGCTACAGTGGGCTGTGTGATACTTCATTTCCACGCTGTGTGACTGTTCCCCCGACACATCTGTGTGTATCAGACTGAGGGCACTTCCTAACATCCTGCTGGGATGGCTGGGTGGGTGTGACCTCTCCATCCGAGCCCTCTTTGGCTCCTGCACAAGGAGCGCAGGCGCTTCCAGGAAGTCAGGGCAGCCCCTCCTACAGTGAGGTAATCTGCCTTCCCTTCCTTTTTTATCTTGTTAGGTTTGCTGCTGCTGTTTTTTTGTTTGCTAGCATTTTCCTTAATGTAACTCTGAGAAGCTTCTGAACTGCCACTAATCACAACCAGCTAAAAGAGTCGTTGTAAACTTAATCCTGTCAAATACACATCTACTTTCAGCAAAGACACAGTTGTTATTTTTAATTAAATCAGACTTTATCTCTGCCACAATTTTTAAAAAGCATAGGAAGACTTTAAATTCTGGGAGTATATTGAAATGTAGCAAATTTGTAACAAAATGGATAAACTTCAGCCACGTTTTTTTCATGGAATTAAAGTGCTCTGAGGTAATTCCATCAAATTAGCCTGGTAGAAAAGATAACATATCGCATGGAAAAACGTACACCTTTTAACAGACTTGAATGTGTATGTATTTGTTCACAAGAGACTCGTGTTGCCTCCTTCACATTTTTCTTTCTTCCTTCCTTCCTTTGTTGTCTTGTGCCTTTAATTATTTTTGAAATCCCAAGAAGCAGCTGTATCTGTACTGTGTCTCATAGGGTAGAGACACAGTGATGTCTTGGAGCTCTCTGAAGTGCTGCAGAATGAGCTCTAAGAAGAAGAAATGAGAGAGTATAGGCTTCAGCAGAGATTCCTTTTATCAGGATATTCAGTGTTGCAGCCATCACATAAATGCAAAATCAGGTCAGAACTGCCAGACTTCCCCTTTCTGAAAGAAAATTTTGTGTAAAGCTACCACTTAAAACTTTTGAAACAGAAGACTTTATAACAAGTATAATTATGGTTTCTAATACAGTAAACAGTATTACAATAACTATGTTGCCTCAGGCAGCTTACTTCAGAATTTTTTCTTCTCTCTGTTTTGTAGTATGTGTGGTGCATAAATTAAATCTGTGTTCTGACACTTCTAATTGTTAGGGAGATTCTAGTGATGTGCTTGCTAATGCACTCCTCAGTGCTGTAAGGCTTTTGCCTTGGGCTTAGCTCTTTGATTTTCCCCCTGTTAAAATGAGGCGAGTGGCTATGGCTTGGCTCAGCGGGTGCTGGGGCGTGTGGCCAGAGCCACAGAAGAGGTTTCTTCTCGTCTTTGTCCTCTGCAGAAGGTATGAGGAGCTGGAATGGAGGAGAAAGCCTGCGGTCCTCTGACGTGACAGCCCTGAGTGAAGCTGAGGCAGCCACGTTAAAACAGATGGGTGAATGAGCCCCTGCTGCTTCTCTTCTGTCGGTAGCCTTAAATCTCATAACTTGCAAAGCCAGCTGGGCAGAGGAGACAACATTTGTGGTTATATAGTGTAGTGAGCTTGGATTGGCACACTGGTGCAGAGGGGAAGCTCACCTTGCTATGTGCAAGGTGCAAACTGCTGGGGGAGCTTGGGGTAGCAGGGTGGATTCAGAGCTGAAACTCTGTAGTTGTGAAGGAAAGCGCTTCTGCAACGCTGACTAGTTTGTGAACAAGAGATGTGGCTCTCTAGTGTGGAGCAATGTTGGAGAAAGTGCTCCCCAGTCCTTGCCCCAGTTTTCTTGTAAGGCTTTGCTCATCATCCTGGTCTCATCAGTCTGTTTTATTTTTAGATCCCTCAGGACTCTCAAGTCCTGGGATACAAAATGAAAAGCTTAACGCCAGTAAGTGTTGGCCTCTTTGTCAGGATTGGCTCTTATTATCTAGTGGTTCACATTAGGACACTGGGCAGCAAGACGGGGAGCTCAGCTTCCAGTACTCTCACCAGTCAGCACCTCTGTCAGCATCAACTTCTTCTGTCCTCCTGTGAATCTCTTCAGACCAAATTTGTGTGGCTTTGATAGAAGGGAAACAGTGTTTTTCCACCAAACTCAAGTATTTGCTGAAGGTCTGTGCTTTCACTACATCTGTCACTGGCAGCTGTAAGAAAGCCAGAGTCATCTTGGCTACTGAAGCAATTTGGCAATTTATTGTGTGTGTTTCAGCAGCACTAATCAGAGCTAAATTTGACCAAATTGAATTTAAGTTTCATTTGCTTCTTCGCCAGTCAATGGAGGTATAGTAATGTCTTCTGGGGGGTTGATGAGATTTCACTGCACAGGCTAGAAGGTTTTCTCTTAATTGAGTCTGACCTCTAGTAGTTCACTGTTTTGGTTTGCTTTTCTAATCTTCTCTCTAAGCCTGAGAACAAACCTTGACCTTCTGTGACCTAAGCTGGGGCTGCTCGCATGTGAAATGCCACAACTTGGACCTGGTGATCCTTGTGGGTCCGTTCCAACTCAGCATATTCTGTGATTCTGTGCACTTCAGAGACATTTCCTTTGACAAAATGACTCCTAGATTGCCCCACTTTTGTAGGGCTTAAGCAATCATGTTTTTCAAGTACAAAAAATGTTGTGTATAGCAGGGTTTTTAGTGGATGGATTTTATTTGTTTCTTTTTTGGGGAGAACTGCACTGGGGATTGCCTTTACGTTGTTGACATGTAAATTTTAATTTAGTACTATGTTTATTAATGCTTCCAGCTGTTTTTCTGTTTTATTCTAGAAATTAACATTTCAGCCATTTAATTAAAACCTTTGGGATTTTTATCTTTTTTTTAATTTCAGTTCCCCTTTTTAGTTTAAGTATCTTCTGTATGACTCTTAAACCTCATTTTTAAAGTACTTTTAAATGGTTGGTTTGTGATCTGAGTTATAATGACTCAATATAATTTTCTTCCTAAATTTGACCAGTGAGATGAAGAGCAATTCAGAGTTTTATGATAAGCATGCATGGAGCTTTGGATTATTGCTTTCTTTCTGTGTATTCTAATGAGTACGGTTTCATCCTTTTTGTTGCTTCCAACGGGGAAATTAACTTTGAAGATTCTTGCCATCAGTTCATGCACGCAAGAAAAAATCATTTGCAAAAAGTTTTTAAAGGTAATTTCAGCATGATCTTTATTTAGTATTGCAATCATTAAATGAGCATGGGGAGCAGTAGCTACTTAAGAGAAATGAGGTGTTTAGAGAAAACAAGAAGTGTGGAATAAGTTGGGGTGTATACTTGCAGCTTGTGGGTTTCTGAGCAGAAACCTCTGTATAAATTCTCAGCCCTTTGTCTGGAGTAACTTTGGGCTCTCCTGAAGTTATAACACAGGATAAAAGTATGCTTGTGGATAGCTAACGTTCAATGTACACCTTCTACTACAAGTGCACAAGCTGCCACAAGCTGTTACATAGCATTTGGGACCAGAACATGGGACTTCTGGCCCAAGGTTCATAAAATTTGAGCTACACAGATTGTCTCCATCTACACAGAGGTTCGTATTAAACGCTCACCTTGTAGTCATGTTAGTGCAATCTGCATTTTAGGACAGAGGGTTGCTTTGAAGGAGGCCATTGTCTTCCCTCTTAGAAAACAATGTTTCCTGATTAATCTGGTAAAGACTGTAGTTGTCTTTGTATATGTGTTCAGTTCCATTCCAAATAGCCATGATATTTGAAGTTCCTAGATAGACCTTCATCTATCATAATTTACAATATGCAGATTCAGGATTTAATAATTCACTTCAGCTGCCATTGTTTTCTGGTGATGTGTATCTTTGAGACTACTTTAAAATAACCCAAAAGTAACTAGATACTTGGTTTGGTTTAGTTTTCACTGTTTCACAGTGTCAGTAGTCTAAAATCAAACCTTAATTTTTTTATTATTTTTCAATTACTCTTCTCAATATAAACAGATAACACAAATTTAATTCCTTGTTAATGTGTCAAGCTGACATGTATCTTGATGAAAGCATAGAGGAGTCTCAGCTTTGTTGTGGTAAAGAAGCCAAAAACTAAACAACACTTAGCTCTGGAGTGATAAAGCAAGGATGGAAGTGAGAATTAACCTCTTCCTTTTTGTTTATTTTTTCCTTCCCCAAAATATTCTGATGCCCTGTCAAATGGTTGCTAATGAAAAATAATTTTGGTAGTGTATTTTAAAATTATTTTTCAGTTTCATAATTTAGCCAAAATATATGCTTCTTTTGTAATACATGATGCTTGCTCATATGTATGTTGTATGTAATGTATGTTTATATGAACATATCATAGGAGCCAAAAATAAAGTACTGCTAACAACTGCCTCATATGTAATGGCCATAAACTAAAATGCAAGAAGCTCCACTTCAACATGAGGAAGAGCTTCTTTACACCGAGGGTGGCAAAGCACTGGAACAGGCTGCCCAGCAAGGTCATGGAGTCTCTCTCTGGAGACATTCCCATGTCACCTGCTCTAGGTGGCAAAAACAGTGTGTGATGAACTGACTCCCTTTTTTCACCCTGCCTTGGTAGGGTGCGTGGACTAGATGATCTCCATAGCCCCCTTCGAGCTCTAACTATTCTGTGATTCTATATCCAGTTCAGAAGCAGTGATACTCCTCTCCTACATGGAGCTTTCTTCACAGCACTGCTGGCTGTAAACCCTCCTGTGATGGTGATTTGGTGAAGGCTGTTACGGTGCAGGGTGAAAAACTGCCAGCCTCAGCTGTAAGCTGAGCCTAGATTGTTTGTCAGCCTATTTTAATAACAAAAATCTGGAGACTGATAGGGAACTTGCTGAAGTTAATGGAAAGACCCTAATCAGTGGGATTGAACCAGTCATTGACAGTGCAATTCTTTGGCAAAAGGGCCCTTCTGTGGCATTCTTTCAAAGTGCTTCTCTAAAAGCAGGGTGCCATTGGCTGCATGGAACCATTTTCAGTCCCTTTCATGCGCTAGTTTCTCTTTATCATGACTAGTTAGCAGTTCTTTGTGTTTGCTGGTCGCATGGCTACATGTGCAGTGCTAGTGCTGGCTGCTGAAGAGCAGATTTTGAATGAAGCCTTTGGGTGTGCACCGAGAGCTCAGCTGCAGATGGGAAGTGCCTTTCCTGTGGAATTTAGATTAAAATTGCCACATGTAACATATCATTCTGCAGTCAAAAAATGTAGATTAGGCTGTAATTCATGACACAGATATTGAAATTTTAAATATATCATCGTGATGGAGTATATTTTTCTTCCCCAAGCTCAGTGTTGTCTGTTTGTAATAAGGCAACTTCATGAAATTATACATGAGGGAAGAAAATAGACCATTAGATGTGATCCTAGGGTTGAAATATTTCTGCGTATTATTTCCTATAAGTTCTCTGTTCATGTATGGGACTGTAAGTTTGGGGTTTTTTAAAGTGCAGATGTATCTGTAGATATCAATCATACTTAAACTGAATAGGCTTTTCAAACATACCTATCACACAATGTGGCTTTGTGTTTAATTAAACATATATCTAATCCTACAGTTGTTAATCTGTCACACTACCCTTGGAATCTATAGACATCTGTACAAGTAAAAGAGGGCTGGATAAAATCTCATATAAGGTTTTGAGGAAGTGCATGTCTACGATAAATCTTTACTCCTAATTTTAAATAATATTCTAATACCATGTAAGCTTTTAGTTATTTAGCATTTAAAGTGTTTCCTCTCATTTTGATGGTGAATTGCTGTATCTGTATAATTCTTCTTGGATCATTTCCTGCCCACAAAAGACTTTATCTTAATACTGAGCCTTTCTAGTAAACACTCAATAGATAGGAAGTTATAGCTTCATAATAGACCACATCTCTGTGGAAATCTGTAAACATCCTTTTACCTCCCTTTTTTTTTTTGAGATTTATTCATTAGTCACTCCTGCTATGCTGTTTGATTTGTATGAGAGCTTGGCAAGGCAGTGCTTGTCAAATTGGAACCTTTTCACTTTGTCAATGCACCAAACTAAAACTGCACAGAGAAGGTGTGTCACTTTGAATGTTAACATATTTTATATAGTCTCAAAAGCAAAGTTAATAACCTGATAGGCATCTTTGATGGCCAAAGGAAGAGCTTTGCACAAACACAAAAGTTGTGTAATACCCTGGGAATATTTTTTTCCCCATTAGCCCTTTGGAAAAGTTTAGTATCAGGAGAGGGATAAGCTGATGACTATAGATTGAATACCACTAGTAGGCAACCTGAAACAGTGATTTTTGTGCTGAGCTGGTGGTCCTGCCCATAAGGTGATCAGAATTTTTTCCTCGTTCCCAGCTTGTTCTCTGCGCACTGGAGAGTATCGGTGTTAACCGGTTAGGTCTCCGGCTCACCAGTTTTCATGCCTGAGGTTCTTTCCACAGTAGGACCCCTGTCCTGCTCCACATCACGAGCTCCAGGAACCTCAGCACAGCAGTAAGCACGTCTGGGACTGGGATCCCATGCCTGGCCAGCCTGGCTGCCTGCTGAACCTGCCACGCCTGGTCCTGGTCCAGCAGCAGAATGCAGCACCACGAAGAAGCTGCAGGGCTCGCGCTTCCTTCAGCCACAGCTTCTCTTTGGGCTTGCCCCATTAGACATCCCAGTGAGGAATTCTGTCAGAAGCATCTGCTCCATTGAACATCTCTCTTTTGCTTATAGATCAAGACAAATAGAAATTACCTCAGTTGAGACCAACTTCTTCTGTACCTTTTAGCATAATTTCTCATACTTATTGGTTCAAAAGTTGAGATTTATTTCCAAGAAATTCCTCTGTGAATGCATACATAATACATAAAGATTTCATCATCTGCTTTCCTATAGTTGCTGACTTAATTATAATGGCTCCTAGGAGAGATGCACAAAATATTCTGCCTGAAGTTGTTTAAATTAAGACTTTAGGGCCTGAGAACCTTGATTTCTAATTCCAGAAACTGCACTGCTGATGTTCGTGCTTTTAATTCCTTTTCTGGTTAATTTGGCAGAGTGATGGTGAGACGATTTTCACTAAGAAATCTCCAAATCATGTCAGTTTTGGAAAGCATCTATTTCCTTTCCCCCATGACTTCTAATGTCACTTAAGAGCCCATAAATAAGTAACATCACCTAAGGTAACCTAAGTTGCATGAGAGGTGGCTGATGTAACTTTTCTGAAGCCCAAAGCATTGCTCTTGAGGCAGCCACCTGAGTCCCCTCATTTCAGCTCAGTGAGTGTGACTTGCTTCTGCATCTTTTCTTTCTCATGTGAGCCAAGGAGCAAAGGGATGTGCTGCCTTCATCCTGACTGAATTGAGGTTGGGAAATCAGTGTGTCTGAGGCCTGGGGAGTACTGCTTCCCCTTCACCTGCTGAATTCATCTGATTCTTTAAATTATTATTTTCAATATATGTTATCTAGGAAAACTGACTAGGACATAATCTCAGGTCAGGCTTTACTGTGCTGCTGTAATGCAAACCAAAGGAGGGATATGACTTCTATGTACCATAAAAACTAGCTTTACTGGCTTTCTTTGGAGAGCTCTCTCGAATCTCAAATCTGTCTGCTTTTGTCTTCTTACCTTCCTGTTTCTCTCTCATGCTTGCACCCTGTACAAAATACCTATATTTCTGCATGTCTGCTCTGTATTATTGGATGTTTTCGGAAAAAGTGAGTAGCCCTTTCACAAAACCTTTTGGACAGCTGGTATAAGGAAGGAAATGGCCTGATTTGTGTATTTGAATTACTGACACAGTCTCCAAATACCTTGGATTGCCAAGTCAGGAAGGTCTTTTCAATGAAAGCAATACTTCAGAGACCTAATTCCTTCAATTAGATAAACCATGCAGAATCACAGCTCTATACTTCTTTCTGACAGATCTAATGTTATTGATGAATAATGAGCTGTGGTGGGTTGATCCTGGCTAGATGCCAGGTACCCACCAAGCCACTCTATCACTCCTCAGCTGGACAGGGGACAAAGAAGATAATGAAACATCCATGGGGCGAGATAAGGACAGCGTGATATCACCTGTGATAGGTACTACCACAACCAAAACAGTTAGGGAAAGTTAATGTTACCAATCAAATGAGAGTAGTGTAATGAGCAATAAAAACTAAATCATAAAATACCTTCCCCCCACCCTTCTTTCTTTCTGGGCTTAGTTTTACTCCCAGTTTTCTCTACCTCCTCGCCCCAGCAGTGCAGGGGGATGGAGAATGGGGGCTGCAGTCCGTTCATCGCACACTGGTTTTGCCACTCCTTTTTCCTCAGAGGGAGAACTTCTCTTCACACTCTTCACCTGCTCCAGTGTGGGGTTCCCCCACAGGAGACAGTCCTTTCTCCATGGACTTGTCCAAAGCGTGTCCTTCCTGTGGGCTGCAGTTCTTCACTGACTGCTCCAGTGTGGGGCCCTTCCAATAGGGTGCAGCCCCTCAGGAACAGGCTGCTCCAGCATGGGTCTCCCACAGGGTCATAAGTGCTGCCAGTAAACCTTCCATAGCATCACAGCCTCCCTTGGGTTTCCCCTTCAGGGGCCTCAGGTGGATCTCTGCTACACCATGGACCTCCATGGGCTGCAGGGGGAGAGCCTGGCTCACTGTGTCTGCACTAGGGGCTGCAGGGGGATTAAAGTTCTCTGTAAGGCTGAATGTCGCGTTGTTTATATTTATCGAGAATTAGCATTTTTCTCATGTTTTGTGCCTTCCATAATCCAAAAGAAGTACAGCTGGTTGGGTTTTTTCCCCCCAGATAGTGTTCCATTTTTATTCCTGCATGAATTAGCAGCCAAAGAAGATTCTGCAAGTCTCCTGTTTCCTAGCCTCATTTGGAGCTAGCAAAAAGGAAGCAAATATAAAGCCAGTCCAGTTTTGCCACTGTTCTTTGCACTGATACTGACACATTCTAACACATTCTTTCCTTAAAACGTGCAATCATGATGCCCTTTTCCATTTACTCATCTGCTATTAAGTACGATCAAAGTTTCATAGAGACTCAGAGATCAGTACTTGATAATCAGAGTAAGTTTAAAAAAAACCCAAACCAACAACAAAAAGCAGAAAAAAAAATTCTTTCTAAGAAGATTCCTTGTGTATTTTCCAACTTGAAAATAAATGACTGCAGCTTGTATTACATGAGTCTCTTAATAATTAAAAAACTTGTGGTGAATGTGTAGTTGATTAGTATCCTGTGGTGCTTCCTAGGGAAATGCTGGACACAGAGATGTTACAGGTGTTGTCTCTACCTGAAAATAATATCATCACATAATTTGGTAGAACTGGTAGTGAACATGTTTTTTCATGGGCCTGTAATAACTGGTAAGCTGAAGCTGCCATCGGTATGTTTGGCCCTGTGAAGTCCAAATGGTGTGTTGAAATAGTAATATTCTGGGTAATATTGCCTTGTGCTCAAAGATGCTTCTTCCTGTGTGGTGGCATTTGCTGTAACTGTCCTGTGCTCAAGTGAGAAGCTCGTTTCTGAGGTGTCACTCTGTCACCCCTTTGGAGCACTAGCCTGTCTCCTTCCCCCACAGTGCCTCTTGGCTACCCACTGGCGTAACTGTAGCACTGTTCAGATGTAGGCATGTGACTTCCCAGTTGCAGATGGCTTACTTCCTACAGAAAGTCCTGAAGCGGACTTGTGTTGAAATGTCCACTGTGCAAACCGTGCGCAGACGTTCCGCGGCAGTCGCTGGTGTTCGCCTCACGGAAGGGAACGAGGAGCGCGCCAGAGCTCGTTTCTGCAGAGCTGCCATCCTGGCTGGTGAGCAGGTCACGGCAGCTGCGTGTCCTGCTGGACATGGACGTGGGTAGAGGTGAAGAGGAAGCACTGGAACGAAAGCTCTGATCTCATGGCACATGGTCAGTATCTGAATTAATTATATGTCTTCTCCTGGAGTGACTGCAGAGCAAGAGATGATGGAAATGAGAGCGGTTTCCTAATTTCCTACTAGAAAATAATTTAATTGCCAAAGAGAATGAGGTGACTGTTCACAGACAGGGCTGTCTGAAGACAGATCTGCAGGTAGGAGTTAATACCACCTACTGATTTTTCAACTGTAAAAGGAAACTGCTGAATAAATAATAAAGATTATCTGTTTCTGTGGAACGGTTCTCACTAGTAAGCGTGAAGGGAGGTAGCTGCTATTAACCTCCTGTGTAGGAGCTTATAACTGATGGTGCAATAACAGTAGCTATCTTGAGAATCATGTGGCCTTGAGGAAAAAGGAGTAATTGCTTCATATCTCTGGCCTTCCTTCTTCACGGTTGTGCTTTTCATGGTGCTGTTCAAGAGTCTCCTGCTCAGGTGTGAAGGAAGAGGATTGTTTGGTGTGAAATACCCTGCATCACTGTCCCATCCTTGAGATCTGCATGGCAAGGCTTGCCAGCTTGGGCATTTGTAGGGACGCACACAGTGTGTGATTAATCTGAGAGCTAATTAGGTTCTTACCCTGACTGTAGTAATGTGTGTCTCGTGGGATGTTCAGATGGGCGTTTAAGATTTCATTCTTCTCCAACTACCTCTCCCCATCCAGGCTTTCTAAGAAACAAGGATGTGTATGATTTTAATCTCTTAACTGTTTCTGGGGTGCCCAAATGTGGTGTTGTCACAAAGTGACTTGTGCTTTTTGGGACTATTTGAGGAAACTGCCTGGGAAAATCCAGCCTCATTCAAATGCCAAGTTGTATGCCTGGGATAACTAATCACTGTAAAAAATAGTAATTGTCATTTAGAAAGCCTACTTCTTTTAGTCTTTTAGAACCATTTTGTATAATGTTCAACTCCTTGTTTGCATAGACCTTGAAGTGCTTTGTAGAATGAGTATACTTTGCGAGCTTGGAGTAGAGTCCTACTTTTTAATGTGAGATTTTATTAGGAGATACTCATAATTTTTCCATTTGAGGTTTTGAAGAAGCATTAGACCAGCAATTTTAAATTGTGCAAGTGCTGTTTCCCCAAGATATATAGAGTGAATAGTTTTGGGGTTGTTGTATTTTTAATTCTGCACACTGAAGCCTTGAGCTTTTATTATCTTATGTACAGATGAGGAAAAAGACATGTGTGAAATCCTTAATTATTTGCCCTTTTCCAGTCTTGGTTTTATGAGCTGCACCAGTAGATTCTTTGGGTACTCAACGGATTATTTTTCTTTTTGGGACACTTTTCTGTTAGGAACAGTAAGATGCTTATGTGCTTCCAGGGGTATTTTGGTGTCAATACAAATCTCCCATGAAACAGCACTACAGTTAAGCTTTTGAAACTGGGAGGTCTTTTCTTTCATGACATATCTGGCCCAGCTTACTGAATTACAGGTAAGAGAGCATTCTCTTGCTGAAGTTGCTAGTGTCCTTGGTGAGCCCTGGGTTATTCTCCCCCTTTCCCCACTATGAATGCACTGCTGGGGAAATTGGCAGTAGGCATCTCAGATGCCACATAGCCTCTGTGAGGGGACTGGATTTTGTCCCTCACTGCTCCCTTTTTCTCCTGGAGAAATGTTAGTCAGTTTGTCAAGGTCTTTACACTTGCCAGGAAGGAAATTTATCTTTTTTCTTTCTCAGAAAGTTCACTGATACTTGCAGTTCCTGTCTCTGGCACCTAAATTCCCCACCCTAAAATGGGCAGGGATTGTTAATGAGTTGCCATCCACTCTGGTTGCAGAAGCCTATTCAAGTAGGACCTGACTTTGCTTTGTGTGCTCTGCTGACCATGGTGAAGCCAGAGGATGTTCTTTTTGGGTGCATTGAGGAACATGGAGAGTGACCACAGAGACAAATAAATGCATCCACTGACCTTGCTGCTACATTGCTATTACCAAGTTACCTTCCTCTCCCAAGCACACATGAGAAATCACAGCTACAGAGATAGCTGCAAGGAGGTAAGCTTAAAGGGAAAGAGAAATCAGACTGACACAGATGTTTCACAGTCTGAGAGTTGTGTGGTCACTCATGTAAATCAGGTTACAGTTAAAGAAAGCTTGTGTTTCACATGCATGCATATATCTAATGGCTGCTTGCAGTTGTGTTTAGCTGCTTGGGTGGGTGTTTCTAATGCAGATTGCATTCAGAAATATCAGTGCAAAATATTTTAAATCCTTCATGCTCAGTTGCTTGTGCACACCACAGACTTTCTCTTATTTTATTTAAATAAGAAGCATGTTCTAGTTATTTTGCCACATTCTTCTTCATGGAAGTAAAAACACAAAGTTGAAGGAACAAAGTTGAAGGTGATTAATCAGAATGTTGCTGGCTACCTTGTTAAAGCTGTAAAGCTAAAGTCAAGGTGATCCTTAAAGATGTAAAGTTATATTGAATAGAATTTAGAAGCCAGTTTCCTAAATACCATTTTGGGGATTTTTCCCTAAATCTTTTAACAGTCACCACAATCATCTTCACAATTTGTGACAGCTGAGAAAGCTACTAACCATTTTTCCCTGTGAAAGGAGATGAGAAAGAAGAGTGCACAAGTTAAAGAGAAGCAACAAAATTGTTAGACTGCTTTTTACTACCCCGATCTGAAGTTCTCCCTAGTTATTGCCCAGAAGCCTGGAGAACGGAACAGAAAGTGAAACCAGGGTCTGCCTCCATAACAACACAGGCTTCCTCTCAAACCCTTGTGCAGTCACCTGCCTCTGCAGAGAAATAAGGTGAGAAGCCACTGCTAGCACTGGTCACTCGTGTTTGCACAGGGGACTTGCAGCTGACACAGCCTGCATCAGCATTCACCCCGCCAGAGGCATGTAGTCCAGAGGGATTTGCCTGATGCTCCCTCCTCAAAAACCACTTACTCTTCTGAAGAAGTGAGTAGTGGCTTCTTAGCAGGAATAAGTACTTAGCTGGGAGAAAATGGTGGCATGAAGCAGATGATGCTTTATCTTCACACAATTGCTTGTCACAGCTCTTATACAAGCCTGTGGGGCTGTCTCCCCGTACTGCCTGACCAGGGTCTGGGTGAGGTTCTGCCTTATGACTGTCCAGGGCATGTGCACACAGATATCCTAAGACACAGCTGTTGGAGTCTTGGCTACAAGGTGTGCAGCAGTGGAGGGGCTCTGTAGAACGTCACTCCCATCTCCCGAATAGAGACTGCCTTTGGTGTTTCCAGAACTTGAACCCATGTACATTTTTGACCTTTTGGTTTTCACTCCTGCTGCCAGTGGTGCCACCCTGCCCCGCTCCCCACCAGGAGGGCGTTGTGGAGATTGTAGAGCAGATACTACCAGTGCCAAGCTGCTTGTGTCACTGAGAGGGAGGAGCGTTGGTGGGGGATTTTTTTGTGGGGATTTTCTTCCCCATACCCACTCCACACCTTCTTCACTGTTCTGAATATTTCCTCCAGTAACTGGGTAGCATTGCCTGGCGTTGAAGTACATTGAAATTACATTTCTTTCACCTTCTGTAAAGGACTTCCTTCCACCACTATTAAGCAAAAGGAAGTAGGTTTTTACCCCACACCACTTTGTCCACAGTTTAAGATTTCTTCTGAGGTTCCTACACAGGGATGAATGTTTGATCTGCTATCAACCTGCCTCCCACAGTTTTGGGTTTTGTAACTAGACAAAGATAATGCTTTGCATACTTTTTGTAAGCACCCTCCAGCAAAATGAGTCTCTGCATTCTGAAGGGAACTCTCAGGTGGGCATAAGAGGCTGAGGCTGGGCTACCTGTCTGCAGTCCCTGCTGAAAGCTTTGGGACTTGACCTAAGAGTGTGTGCATGGGGCCACAGGTTCTGCTTTCATCTCATACATCAGCCGTGCTCTGAGCAGTGGTGCTGATGGGCAAGAGGTATTCCCTAGCTGGGCGTGGGCCTGCTAGGGGTGCTCTCTGTCTTCAGAGCTGGAGAGCAGCTCCCTGGCAGAGAGGGAATGAAAGGGGTCATCTGGAGAAGCACTGGGGTTTACTTTTCCAATATATTCAGGGGTTTGCTTATGTTCAGGGTTTTGGGCTCTTTTTCTTTCTCTTTCAGGTGTTTGCTTTGCCTTGGGATTTAGGCCACTATGGTAGTGTAAAGTTTAAATGAAAGGTTCCAGTTCCTATCTGAGGTTTTTCAAGCAAAAAGGTTAAGTGGTTTATTTGTCCCTTTTATCTTTCCAAAGTCCTGCAATATATTTTCACTAAGGTACTTTATGTTAGGAGAGAATACTTGTGATTTTCTGAATGCAACATTTGTGGTGGATTCTGCTGCTCCCTGAAAAGGAACTTACATTCATTTTACTGACAGTAGGAAGCAGTTGTACATGCTTTCTGTTTTTTTCCCTGTCTGAAGGAGCATGCTCCTATAGAAATAAGCAGGAATTTCCTTGCTGAAAATTAGAAGGATGAGAACAATGCAAAGCTTCCACACTAGGAGTCCTTAGTGGTGTTGATCCTTTTGATGTAAAGCATCTCACTTTGCCCTTGTGAAGATCCTACTCCGTAAAATCCCTGTCGGTGAGAGTGGTGAGTTCTGTATGCAGAATTATGACAGAAAGCACATTTCTTCTCTGTGGCTAAGCCTTTGAAATTGATGGCCCAGAGAGGTTATCATTAGAAATTCTATAGGACAGAGGGCATAAAAACCTGCAAGAGGGGAAGGCCACGCATAGCTGATGACTGTTTGCATCATGTAGACACTTAAAAGCATGAAGTGGGCTTTGCAGAAGCAAAAAACATCAGGAGCACTGAAGGTTTGGCTGAAAGTGGGCATGGCACTCTGACATTCCAGAGATTTAGTACTTGTGATTTAACTTCCTCAACTCACCCAAGTCTAAAGTATAGAGTTACAGCTTTCTAATGCAACATGGAAGATCAGCTTTCAGGATTAAAAAAAAAAGTACAAAAGCTTTCTTTTTTTTTTCTTGCTAGTATTCCAGTAATGTGTGTTTAATAAAAATTTTGCATCTGCTAGAGGAAAAAATAGAACTTGTAAAAGTTCATTTGTGAAGTCGTTTGACTGGCAAAGGGCTAATAAGATAAATTCAGAGTCTAAAGAGGCTAATACTTGAGTTTGCCCAGAAATTTTGGTCTTTTAAATTCAAAGCGTCAAGCAAGGTTTTGCTGTGTGTTGTATATAAGGAAAAGTACAGGAGACCTGATAGAACTGTCTGTGCAAGATGTGTCAGCTGGAGCTTTGCTGTATTCATCTTCGGTGCCAAGCAACTCCAATTCCTCTTTGGTCAAACAAACTTTTTATTCATCGAGGTGCAGTTGTTTGCCAGAGCTATTTGCAGTCATGTGTCAGAGGGGGTACAATTAATATATTGTAAAATTTTTTTTTTTTTTTTAATGGTGTATGCTGTGGAGACTTAATAGAGCCCTGCTGGCAGTGCTCTGAGGACCAGTGCAGGGTAAGGATTTGCCAGATCATAGCTGAGCACTTGAAATTCTTCAACCAGCAGGAAGGAAAAAGTGTGTGAGAGAGCCCGTGGGAACTGTATTTTGGTTCAGCAGCGTCCGCTAACATCGTCAAACTGCCTGTCTCAAAGTGTTAAGGCTGATAAACTGCCAGTAATTATCATTTAGAAAATTAGCGGCTGCCAAAACCATCACACACATCACATGTGTTGGTTGGACTGGTTTGAAATTACTTCACTTAAAAAAAAAAAAAAAAGAAAGAAAGAAAAATTCCCGAGCCTGCATCTGCTCCAAGAATAGCATTGAGTTTTGACATGTGACAGTTGGTGCTGGCAGAAGTTATTTTTGTTGTTCGGAGTAGGCTTGGGGGATACTTTCTTGGAGTGCGTCACTACTGCTATTTACCGTCCGGGTAACAGGACAAAGGAGACCTCTGAGTATTTGCAGCAAATCTAAATAAATAACTGAAGTATGTGGGATCTCCTTTCCCTTCCCTTCTCTTTCCTTCCTTGCCTATGACAATGGACAGAGAGAATTTAAAATACTGGTTGCCAGAAGGAAAATTTTCTTATTTTGCAGTTGATTGCCAGCCACTGCAAAGAAACTGAATCACCATGAAAGAGCTGAGCAGGGCAGAGCAAAAGCTTAAAAGCAGCTTTGGCTGCACACCACCATCACTTCATGTCCTCACAATCCTCCCAAACAGCCCATATGTAAAAAACATGGCTTGAGGCAGAGCAAATGTCATTCATTTCCTCCCAAAGGAAGCTGAGTGCCACCATGACCAAGAGCTAGGGACGATATGAGCACGACCATATCATACAGATATTGCTGTGAAGGAAGATGAGGGTGGTGACATGACCACGTAGAAGCTTGCACGATGTTTTTCATGGAGAGGTTTGTGATTTGGTCAGTCATCAATGAATAAGTTGGTGCAAAGTCTCTGAATCAGTGATCTGTAAGTCTGAAGGACTCAGAGTTGTCAGCACAAGAAAACATCACATTTTAGCTTACATTTTAGTGGGTGTACCTTTCTACTTCTGTTGAGTGCAAGGGTGTAAAAACTTCATGTGAATTCTGCTTTTCCCTCCAGGCTGTGGTTCAAGACAGGACTTCTGGGATGACACAGCCAGCCTCTGAAGTTCTTGCTCACACGTGCTCTCCTGTGTTGCTCACCTATCATAATTTAAACCAAAACATTTTGGAGTGATTAATATTAAACCCTGTGTCTCAAAGATTCAGTGATCAGTGCAATGTAACCAACAGGAAAATCAGCTGAACTGAGGTAAATGGAGAATTGCAGCAGCACAGCCTGTGCATCTAAGGATAGGGACAGCTCAGGGTTTATCTTCATGAGCACTTCTGATTTGTTTTGGAAGTGCACCTTTTCAGTCAGTGATGTCATGTATCAGCTTAATCAAACTCTTTGTGAAATACAGAAGAAGAATTTTCTCTTTTCAAACAGTATTTCTGGTACTGAGAAGCAAGTACTCAGGGAGCACCAAATGGGAATGAAAATGAGAGGAAAACATATTGCATTTCATTATTTCATCTGTGTGAACACTTCACTGTGTCTAATTCTGTTAATCTAAAATTATAAACAAACTTAGCCTGATATAATCTAATTTTCATTACAGACACCAAATGCTATTATGTTGGGCAACAAATTGGCTTAAGATAACTCTGTCTTTACAAAATAAGATTGTTATCAACAGATTTATAGTTTAATAAAGTCTCATTATATATGTATACCCTATAGCTTTTAGAGCTTTATTTTCAGTTCAGAGTTCCCATTAGTCTAATTTAAGATTATTGGTACACTCATTTGATTTAAGATATGCCTTTTTATAAAGCAACAAAGAGTGTCAGCATGAGATACTGAAAGGAAGCAGTGTGAGGGAACCAGCCACGAGATGTTTTATGGAAGAGTTGTTGATGGATGAGACTTAGTGACAGAAGTACGCAGTGAGAGCCTGTGCTCTCTCTAAAGTTTGCAAAGGGCAGGGGACAGTGAAGATATGTAGGGTCCCAACTGGGAAAAGTGAGGATATTTTAGTCTGAAATGATGCTTTTGCCAAAATATTAAAACTTTTTGTACATCAAAAATACTTTTTTCATTTTTTTCTTCTTTTCTAAGTCAGTCTAAACTGTAATCTCTGAACACCATGGTCTAGTTTATTGGCTAGATAGCACTGATCTTGAGATATAAAAGCCCAACAACAGAACCCTTACTGATAGGGATATAGAAATCAATTGTATCATGTGCATGTTT
The DNA here is from genome assembly GCA_013398275.1 of Promerops cafer. Lineage (NCBI taxonomy): Eukaryota > Metazoa > Chordata > Aves > Passeriformes > Nectariniidae > Promerops > Promerops cafer. The sequence continues at coordinate 7,800,188 of VZSE01006462.1, read as the reverse complement.
TAGTTTCTGATTTGTCTACTATTTTTGTACTTTGAAACAGCAAATCTGCTCCATTTTGCTTTTTTTTTTTTTCCAAAATGGGTTTTTGTTTTTATAGAATCATATCATGGTTTGGGTTGGAAGGGACCTTAAAGATCGTTTAGTTCCAACCACCCTGTCAAGGGAAGGGACACCTTCCACAAGACCAGATTGCTCAGAGCCACATCCAACCTGACCTTCAACACTTCCTGGGATGTGGCATCCACAGCTTCTCTGGACAACCTGTTCCAGTGCCTCACCCCCTCTGAGTAAACAATTTCTTCCTTACATCTCATTTAAACCTACTCTCAGTTTAAAGCCATTTTTCCTTGTCCTATCACTACATTCCTTTGTAGGAAATCCCTCTCCAGCTCTCTTGCAGCCCCCTTTTTGGTACTGGGAGGTGCTATAAGGTCTCCCTGGAGCCTCCTCTTCTTCAGGCTGAACAACCCCAGCTCTCTCAGCCTACGTACATAGGAGAGGTTCTCCAGCCCTCTGATCATCTTCATCATCTCCTCTGGACTCACTCCAGCAGGTGAATATTCTTATATTGGGTGCCCCAGAGCTGGGTGCAGCACTCCAGGTGGGGTCTCACAAGAGCAGAGCAGAGCAGAGGGGCAGAATCACCCTCATGAACCTGCTGGTCACTCTGCTTTGACACAGGCAAGGATACGGGTGGCTTCCTGGGCTGCGAGCACACATTGCCGGGTCATGTTGAGCTTCTCCTCAACCAACACCCCCAGGTCCTTCTCCTCAGGGCTGCTCTTGATCCATTTTCCATCAGGCCTGTATTTGTGTTTGGGATTGCCCTGACCCTGATTGCATTTGGCCTTGTAGAATGTCACGAGGCTTGCACAGTCTCTCAAACCTCCTGAGGTCCCTCTGGATGACACTCCTTCCCTCCAGCATGTCAACTGCACCACACAACCTGGTGTCAGCAAACTTGCTGAGGCTCATGTGCCTGCAGTTTGCTCCACTTCTTGTCTGAGCAAACTGGCAGAAGTAATTAATTGAGCTTGCATAGTAAGCAGACTGTGGATCTGGGTCATTTGTAACAAATAGGTGAGACTTTGTGTAATGATTTTGCTAAGGTGAAGAGGTGTGTATACAGGAATGTGATTTTCTAGCTGGTTGGCTGTGTGTGATCAGAATTAAAGTATGTATACCTTTATTTCAGAAAGTGTATGAAATGTGAGGATATGTACGTGTTACTCTGCTTTGGGATGTTCTGAAGGGCTGGCTGGGGAGAGACCGGGTTCTCTCCCTCCTGGTCTGTCCCTGTGCTCTTTCAAGGAACTGTAATCTTCCTTATGTATACTTGGATTAAGGTTGCCTAAGAGCCTGTAATTAAACATGCAGGGCTTGAGGAACCTGGGAGGGAGCAGTCCTGGATCCTGTGTGTCCATGAGCAAGGACAGGCACAGCTCAGAGCTGTGAGCAATAGGCCACGGCACAGGCAGCTCTCACCGCCGCTCTGCGGCTGAGGGGGCTGGGGAAGGGGGCTGTGGCTCAGGCCATCAGTTCCCTTTTGTGCCACAGCACAGGAGGACCTTATCTCCAGTACAACTGGAGCCAGCAGGGTGTATGTCAGAGAGTAGCTTCCCTTTCCCCATGCCCCCCTTCACCCACGCTTTTAGAGTAAAGAGAGGGTTTCTCTGGCTAAAGAGCTGCGTTTCACGAGGACAGGAACCAAGAGACAGTTCATTTCTATGGCAAGTCGCTATAAATAGCTTGCTCTGTTAACATAAATTCTTTCTGTGAATCCTACAAACAGGGTTTTATTCCAAATCCTACAAACAGGGTTTTATTCCAAGCCTACAAAATGCTTTGTATGCCCTTGTTACTTTGTACGTGCTGATGCTGGTGCTTCCCCCCACAAAATGAGAGATAAGCCTGCCACTTGCAGGGCAACGCTGTTCTGTTGATGGAGTAAAGGAGACAGCCTTCCTAAACAGGCCTGTTACAGTGATAATTTTTTACATCACTGATACCAAAAGGACCACTGGACATTTTTAAGGCAAGTAGGGCAGGACTTGCTGAAGTCCATGCACATGGGTTTTTAAACGTTCAACTAGGCTGCAATGTTTCCTACTGCTCTGCTCTCTGCTAATGCTTGCAGTGAGTCTGGGTCAGAAACTGTAGCTACTGCAAGCCTTGAAAGCTTTGCAGGGCTTTTAGGAAGCTTGTAATTGGTCCACTGTGAATCCTAGAGTGAGAAAGAACTTGCCCAGGAGGAAAATGTCTTCTCTTACTGCTCATGCAGTGCAAACTCTATGGACATAAATGGTCCCAGCTGTATGATATGCATCTGTCACTCTGCAGCTTTTTATTTTCTTCCTTTTACATAGTCCTGGTACTTGAAGCCCTCTCTTTGGGAGAAGATTTTCAGTTTCCATTTAAATCTATTTCTGCATTTGACTGTCTGATGCTCAGTCCACGTCCCGTCCCCCTCTTCACATGATATGGAGGCCAATGAGCTCTTGAAATTTTCATAGAGCTGAAAGATGTGACCCAGAGGTGTCCGTCTGGAAAAGGGAAGTGCTTTGGTGTTCAGGCAGTTGATAAAACACACATGTTTATGAGGAGCTGTGCTCTCTCTTTTTGTCCTCTTTTTGCATCCATCTGCTTGTGGAGACCACGATTTTCACTCCCCATACACGTGTATGACAAGGTCAAATACAGATTTCCTTTCTTGATACCCTTCCATGCATGAGGTGCTTCAAAGTACTTGTAGCTCTCTGTCTGTGAGGGTGGGTTGGAAGTGCAGTAAGCAGTGGATGGGCACGTGTGTAGCATGGGGAGAGGCAGCAGACAAAATACCCTGGCTGTTATCCAAGGTGAAAACTGCAGTGCCTGGTGAGCAGGGCATCTTGACGTGCCAGGTAGCATTTCTGCACAGACTGTCCAGCGTCAGTGCCAATGGCTTTGTGGGACTGTTGTGGTCCCAAATTCTACTGACAATTTGTCATTTGATGTAAAAGTATATGTGAGGGAAAGGAACCTGGTGTTTTTATCATGTACAGTTTAGGTTTAAAATATGACTATTGATTAGCTGCTGATGATGGTGTTTACTATTGAAATCTTCTGCCTTGCAGCAGCTCCTAGATTTTGCAAATGGTTTTTTGGAGGGGAAATTAATTAGCTGGCTTGCATATTCAAAAGAAAGAGGAAAAAAAAGTCTCATCTCTTTGTGGCTCTCAGGCATGCATCCCTCTTTTTTCCATAGGATTGTTATGGATATGTACTTCCAGGGATTGTACCGTCAGCCTGTACCATTCATACATTTTGTAGAGTTCATAATCAAATGCGTTCACGGCTGAAAGTGGCACACGTGCTGCTCTGAATGCTCCTTCTCAGATGTCTCCTGCTTCTGGTAACCCACATTCTGCAGCTGGAGGCTGCGCTGCAGGCACCGCATGAATGGTGCGTCTTGTGTTTCAGCGAGGCGGAGTGAACTTGATTCTAGGTCAAAATCAAATGTGACATTTCCTAAACGCGCCGGTCCAAACTAGTTACAGCACTAAAAAGTGGAGCCTGTGAGTACTTTCTCTGTGTTATTTCTCAGTGATTTACAGTCTATTTTACTCGAGACGGGAGGGACATTGAAAGTGGGTTTATTATTCTGGTTATACCTGCAAATCTGAGAGTAGGAAGAAAATAAACCAGTGTCTCCTCATCACATAGGCGTGCAAAAGACTTACCCGTACAGTACCAAAAAGCCACTTCTGTTGTTCCAGGGTGAGGGTATCCTGTTTACAAACAGTGGCCTAGATATTACCTGCCAGCACAGCTCCTTAAATCCACAGCTTCTGCTTCTCCCTGCTCCACTGTTCTTCCCCACAGTCCTCACAGGCACAGCGAGAGCAGGCAGTGACCCAGATGCGCTGCTCTGAAAGTGCCATTTGTTTCCAGCACTCAGCATGCTGGCAGATTTGACACATGGCTACACACGCATCCATCACTGGACCAAAATACGCCTCTCCCTGCTGTAAGGGGTGTTGTATCAGATAAGCCACTGCTGACAGGGCCAGTAGCTGTTCACACATCCTCTGAGGTGTGTGGCAGTGTGGGTGCATGGGACACCTGCCCTCTGAGTGTGAAAGGATTTGTTGAGCTGCATGATGCAGTCCTGGTGCTAATCTTTTTTTGACTGCTTAAACTTCCCAGGGGGTTAGCAGGCAAGAATTTTGCTACTACATGCTTTGTTACCAATGCTACCAAAAAAAAAAAAGAGAAAGGCCTTTTTCCACTTCTGTTTTTTGTCAGGGTGTACAGGGCTGTGTTCTTTCTCTTCTCCTATTCTGACTACAGCATTATCTCTGATTCCTTTGCATACAGAGCTATTAAGAGCTATTACATGTATATATGCAAATATGTGTTTATACAAATATGTATTTACACACACACACACACATATATATATATAATCACCAGAGTTACAGATATGTAGATATATAAGGTTATTAAGACTGGAACATAAAACTAGTTCTCTATCCCTTCATCCAGGCTATAACCTCAGTCTTTTTCCACTTCTTTGTGGATACCAAGCCATCAAGTCTCATTCAGCATGACTAAACAGATATCCATTGATACCTCCCTTCCTCCCTCCACCTGCAGCTCTCCCCATTATCTCATACTGCTCTTGCCATGGATAACATCAGTGTCCCTCAGTCAGGCCAACATCTGTCCATCTCTTAGTTCCCTCTGTCTTTGCTCTGGGATCAGCAGATTCTTCTTGCATACGGTCTCTTAATAAGTGCCCTGTGCTATCCACACCACTCAGTTGAAATTCACATCTAAGCATCTTCAGATTATAATTCCATCTGTCCAGAATGTCTTTACAAAAGAAATTTGTCCCATTTCCTCATTTTTTAGTACTGTAACCTTCCCTAGGCACTCCTCTACTGATTTCATCATTCAGCACACTTCTTTATCACTGAAGACCCTCCCTTCCTCTCTCTAGTTCCCATCTGTCAGGCAGCTCCAAGAGGGCATCTTTCTCCTCCACCCTCCTGTGATGCCTGTCTCCTCCAGTGCACGAGTTGCTTTCTGACATGTCCTTGCAGATTTTTTGCTGACCTAACCCACCCGGTTAATACTGGCAGGACTTCTTTCTTCTTGTCCTTTAGGTCTCTCCTATAAAATGTTCTCTTTCCGTCTGGGATGCAGGCAAGGCAGAGCAGCTCACCACCCATCTTCACCTTTCAGGGTGCAGCAGTTGCACAAGTAGTAAGCACTCATTGTAATTTTACACCTTATTGAGATTACGGCCTTAACCAGCATCTCCTGTCACTGCAGGCTTTTAAAAATAGGCTCGGCATGCACGGTAATAGCAGCGTTGTAACCATGGCAATGGAAGGAAGGCAGGGTTTGCAGGCAGAGATCTTACCAGACCAACTGGCATGTCTGAGGGCTGGACCAGGGCGACACAGGGGAGAGGTTTCAGGCTCAGCAAGGGACTGTGAGCCTCAAAGCACATGTCTTTTTCCCCAGCTAGGTCAGGTGGCCTAATAAAAAGAATAACATAAGTATAGTTGTTCCTGCCTTGAGCAGGGAAGCCACCTGGATGGTCATTCAAGGTCCCTTTTAATCCTGTAGCTCTGTTTTAATAGAGAGCTGACTTCTCCTTGTCCATGTGCTGTGTGTTAGAGCATATGCTGATCTTCTGCTGATACCAACAGAAGGTCTCTGAATATCAAGAAACCAAAATATCCTCATTAAGGATCTTCTTGGAGGATAGGAGAGTAATATATTGCTCTTTGAGAGGAGGCTGGCTTTGTGCAGCAATAAAACATGAATATTAAACAGGAAATCAATGACACTTCTGAAACATGTCTGAGACAGAAATCCAGATGCTGTAAGGGGATATAGGCCCTTAAGCCTTATGTCTATGCTACTCTTTTTTTTATTTTTAAGGCTGCATCTGCATAGTTGGCGGTGTAAGAGGGGGGCATAGCAAGAGAAAAACCAGATTTTTTAGCCCAGTTTCCTGGGGAGGTGGGGGTTAGGCTGTTAACTCAGTATGTTTGTACACCAGTCCTCCTCTTTATAAGTTTGCAGCCTGTCTCCAGCCAGGGAGGGGCCTTCAGGGGCAGCATTTGACTTCCCAGCTTTTCTTCAGTGCATTAGCTGCTGCAGGGAGATGGGCTGGGTGTGGTGGCAGCAGGAGCAGGGTGCTGCAGATACCCCTGGAGCAGCTGACCAGTGGCTGCAGCAGGGCTTGTGCAGCAAATGTGGCTGGGTACCAGGCATCTGGGGCTGTGGGAGAGCCAAGAGCACGAGGATGTAGTGTGGGAAGGACTCTCATTGTAAAGTTAGCATCACGAGTCCAGATGAGCTGGAAATTCAGCTTCATTAGTTCCACTGATCAGGGGTTTGCTTAATCTTGAAAAACAAAAGACAAGAGAAAAGTAGGGAGGTTATACTGAATAGTAATGACATTTTAAATCCTTAGAACATTTCAGCAAAATAAATGGTTTTGTGTGGCTTCTGCGCTGCAAAGAGGTTTATATTAATGTAGCACAATCCTGGAATTACATGAACCTTGTACTTTTCTGGTTCACACTGGGACACTTCCTTTCTGAGGGAAAACCTGTTGTCTATAAGGGCAGTGTGAAAGAATAAAGACTTGATCTAGGGCTTGAGGCTGAAGCATTACATCAGTGCAAAATCTTTTCATTCGTAGTTCTAGTGTGTTGTCCTGAGAATTTAATTTCCTGTTTGCACTATGGGAGAGTCTTTTTTGGAAGCACTAGAGAGCAGGGTTTGTTGTTTGGGGTGTTTTTTGAAGGTGAATTGTCAAAATACAGTAATTTTTTGCGGTTCATTTTATTTATGTATGTATGTATGTATGTATGTATGTATTTATTTATTTATTTATTTATTTATTTATTTATGTTATTTCCTGAATATAGAACCCAGCAACATGACATCCCATCATTAAAGTAAGTAAATAATAGTCAGTGAAGTAGCATGAGAGACAGCCCTCTTTTTTTATTTTTTTTTTTTTACTTATTTCCATCCTCAGCCCACTGGTGATTTTTCCTAAGTTTTGCAGTGTTTCTCAGATTTAAAGGTTATACTCTCTTCCGTTTTGTCTTATGTGACAATGAAGGACCTTATTTGTTTTCTTTTCTTGTCTCACTATTAAAAAAATAAACCAGAAAGTCAAGTTTTTTGTTCATCTATTTCCAGTACTCTTGTTTATTTTGAAACTTCCAGAAAGAGATAAGAACAGCTTAAGAAAAATGCTCTCCAGAGTAATCCCTTAAAGAGCAGCAAACAAACACTGCAGATTGGTCCTAAAGGCTGTGCTTCCTTTCTGGGGAGGGAGGGAGGTGGGGAGAGAGGATGTTTTCTTTTTAGCTGTGCTCTAATCATCTGATCTGGGATTTGATAAACTCCACACGTCTGAAACTGCTGCCTCCTCCTGTCTTCCCCCTTCCTGCCTCTCAGAAGATTAAAGTGAACATGGCAAAAAGGAAGCAGTTTATTTTCAGCTCGTTGTAGTTAATAATTAGTTTACAGTGCAGCATTCTCATTGTTTGTATTCTAATCGTGTTGCTATATTCTTTTCTTGCACTGTTTACTTTTCACATCATGGGCCTTCTTTGATACAGAAATAGGTTTACAAATAGCCCATTCTTGCAAAATTTCAGCCTCTTTTCAACATTTTTATATTGCACATCGGGAAGTGTGACACATGTAGGTGGAGTATCTTCTGCAAAGACTCGCTTTGCCTGTCCCCCCAGCAGACTGGGCCATGCTTTCTTTTCACTCTCTGACAATTTGGAATTACAGCAATTGTGAAACCACAACAGGAAGCGATCAAGCCATTAAAGTATTACACATACAAGATATAAGTATTATTTGGCTCACTCAAAATTAGCTAAATCCATGTATTGACTGAACTACAAGAAGTCCTTAGTAAACACCCCCAATTTGTCCTAAGAGATACTTGTGCTGAATTCTTTTAACCTTTAAAGCCTCGAAGTAAATTTGCCAGGACTTTGAGACTGTGTCTTCCCATGTGTGTATTTTTAATGATTTCTTCCACAATGGGAATGGCTGACATTATGGGTACTGTAATAGTGCAACACTAGCATATATATTCTATATATATTCTCTATGTATGTGTTCATTGTATGTCATGGAAATAATGTCCTTAATTAAAACCTTGCACACTGATCAAAGCACAAAAATATTTATTGCATAACTAAGATTCTCTCTTAAGGAGAAGGGGAAATTTGTTTATAATAACAATTGCTTATAAAAGTAATTTTTTGTATACAAAAAGACTACATTTGCATTGCAATGTAATTGCACTTCTAAATGGCCTTTACTGCTTCTCCAGAAGGTTTGTAAATACACTGTTTAGCCAGTTTCTGCTAAAGGTCCTTCTGGGTCAATCCTGTATCTTCAGAAGAAAAGCATTTTCTTCTTTGAAACAAACTGGAAAATCAATTATTAAAACAAAAGCTTCTGAAACCTTACATTATGCATGGGGTTTTTTTTTCCTCTGCTGTCTTTTTTAACTTTCATAATGATGTGAGTACTTATTTCCAGCCATAGAAGTGTTTCACTGATGCCACTGGGATGCTGGGCAGGTAAGGATGAGCAGGCTGAGGGTCTGGAAGAGGGATGCAGCACTGGCTCTAGCCATCATGTCCCTGCATCACTATCTTCCTGTGCCTTCCCTCAGCTCCAGAGATGCCCAGCAGCATTTCTAGGAGCCAGCTCAGAGGGATAGAGAGTTCAGTCTATTTTTAGGACTATGGTCTCCATTCATTTATTTTTGAAAAAAATTGTTTGGGGCATCATACTTCTCATTTTTCTGCAAAGAGAAATGCAAGTGCTCTTCCCATAATTAATGAAGTACTTTTTCTCCTATTTCATGAACTGAAGTGTGCTGCTACAATCACATGCCCCTCATATGTAACGCTCTCAGTCTGAGTGCCTACTCAGTATTGAGCTTGCTAATAGCTTCTCCTATGGATTGCTCAGCCCCCGCGGCTGCCCACGGCCTCCTGACCCAGGCACAGGCAGTTCCAGGGGGAGGCCGAGCTGGGCACAGCACGAGCTGCCTTTCAGCTTACACAGAGCTGCACACTTGCTCCTCTCCCCAGCAGCGCGGATGACCAGGGGTGCCACAGGGTTTGGGCTCTTCTCAGAACACTTTTGAGGGGCAGGGTTTATGAATGGGCCATGAGGGCCGGTGCGATCGCCCTTCTGTCGCCAGTGGCTTCACTGTGTTGTTCTCCGCTTGCTCACCGTAACCACCTGCTGTCCCACTGAGGGTTTCTTAAAGCTGTTGGCATCTCTTGATTCTTTGCATCTTTTGATTCTTCTGCCTGTGCTGGGTCTCTGTACACACCCACACTCTCTGCCTGTACTGGTGCTTTCCGTGCAGGAGTTGCTGGTTGGATGGTGCCGTGTTTCCGGATCCCAGCTTCATGCTTTCAGCTCTGCCGTGTTACAAAGCCAAAGCTGATGCTTGGAAAAGGAGATTGAAACAAAATGAAGAATTTTTTTTAGTTTATCCAGCTTGCAAGTAGAGAAAGGGGAAAAGTACTGATATCACCAATACTGAGCTGGCAATATCGAGGGGCTCGAACTGCCTGGGTGAAGGGCACAGCCCAGGGTGGAGGAGAGCAAGCAGCCTGCTTTGGCAGGGCTAGGAGCCACAGAACATGGGGAACAGCTGACAGCAGCATGTCTGCTAAACGTAAGTCAGTATACCAGTTCAGCTTTTGCTCTTTAGCACAGTTTGTGAGTTTCTTTCTCTTCATAGCTCCATTTTAGTAAATCAGAAAAAGTTCAAGCAAAGCCTCTGTTTTTTCCCGGTGTTTTCCTCCCACATTTCCTGTTTCTTAAGACTTGTTGCCACTGCAGTGGTGACTTTGCATCTGAGTTCCTTCTGCTCCAAATGGAAAGGGCAGACATGTTTTTAGACAGGAGCAAGTTTAATGGCACAGACAAACATTCTTGTTTTGAAACTACTAAACTACTTTTGGACTCCTTTAACAGAGGGACCTAGTTGTCCTTATTTACATCCTGCATGTGTGGAAGCTTTCCAGTAACTGTTTTAGAAATCCAGTGACTTTTACATGAAAAAATGCAGAGTGCCTGTGCCATGGCCACTGTCCTCTTTCCAAGTTTTGGCACTGTTGCATGGGAGGACAAACCACTAGAATTGTATTGTCTTAGTGTTAAGTCTTGTTATGGTGGTGCTGGTTGGTGTTTTTTTCTCTTTGCTGTTGTCCAGGGTTGTGTCTGGACTTGTTGCAAGATCAGATTTTGTTGGGAGGTCTCTCTTTCTGCCCTCACTTTCTCCCCCCAAGCCTGTTGATGACCGGGCTTGTTCATATAATGTGCCAGCTATCTGGGACCTCACTTAGAAAAGGGATAGTTTCAGGCTAACAGGGAGGCTTTTGTCTCTGTGTTAGAACAAGCCTATAAGCTTCCCTTAAACTTTAAATGTTTTATTGTTGGAAAGCTTTCAGATGCTCACAGGATAAGGGCTCTTTATATGTAATCTGGCATTGCACAGTAAAGGATTACTTTATGTAAGTTAAGATGTGCAGTTCCTTTATAAACTGGCTGTGTAAATTCAGCATGTAAGAGATTGTTTTTCTCCTTCTGTTCAGTGTTGCTTCTAGAAAGGGTTTCTTGGTTTTGGTCAGTTGGAGGTTTTTTTGGTTGGTTAGTTTTTGGTTTTAGTAGGGTTACAAATCTTAGGTGATGGGAGTAAGTGGAAAATGCTGCATGCACCCTGTTAAAAACTGAACAGGTATGCTTCCATAGATTTGTTCAAACAGCGGTGTCAGCAGAGTCCTGGGTGACAGAATCCTCAACTAGTCTGTAAAGGGTAACTCAAGATTGTCAGAGCAGAGTCCTAGTAACCTACTACTGAAAAGAACTTTCTGGACCAATTCATGGCCCCAAATCTATGTGGTATGATGTATTGTAATATAAGCATGACTGACATTGAAATAGATTGAAAAGGCAGGCTATTAGTCTGAAGAGACTAACCAACACTTTCTTTACAAAGTGGATCCAGCTCATTTACTGGTTACACATCCTGATCCAGACATGTTCCTTTGTAAACTGTTCAGCATGAAAACCTTCATCTTCCCAGTTTTTGCCAAGTAAAATAGCAGCCCAAGCAACAAGAATGCCAGCTTCTACTTGAGGTTTGAAAAAACAGCAGGAGAAGCATGTTGCTAATAGAAAACTGACAGATGTTTATAATTATGTAGATTTTCTTCTGTGTTTGAGTACCATAAACTCAATTACATCTACTAGCATTTGAAAAGTATCTAAGACCACTTATGACTTCAACCAGCCACTTCCTCCAGCTGGGTGAAACTGGTATGAACTGCAACATGTACCAGACCAGCACCCTCTGTGTGGCTGTTGTTATGCTTTCAGTCATGTTATTATCTGTTTTCAATGGTGGGTAAATTGTCACTGAACAGTTTTTGCTTCAATAAACCATCAGCAGTTTTGTGGGTTCACATCTAGGATTATTCACAATGCACTTGATCCGAAGATCCTTGAAGTTGGTGAGTGCTGATGGATTTGGGAGTGCAGGCTTGAGAAAAGAGTACTTACCATGTCTGTTTTCAGTGATTCCTCTTTTGCCAGTAGTAATAAACTTAATTCTGATCCCAGTATGAACTGACAAAAACATCTGAAAGCTGATGAGGAAAAATAGAGGTTGTCTCATGAAGCAGACAATGTCATGAAACCGAGCACTCAAATGATGTCTAGTTATGCTACTTGCCACATTCTGTTTCACAAAATACTTCTTTCTTTACAAAAAGAACATAATTTTTCCACAAGGCTACATAAATACACTACTGATATATATGTAACACTAGGAGGGGAATATGGGTTTTTGGTAAAAGGTGACAGTTTGTTGAAGCTCGTGCTGCCTACAGGAAAAGGCTGTTCCTGGCAGATAATAACTCTGGTTTTCCCCCAGAAGTATTTTGCTTTTCTTCAATGTATCAAATCATGTAGCTCTGTGATTCAGCACAACTTTTCTTGTCCATTGGTGTGCTAAGGATTTTCTATATCTTACCATGTAGGAGGAGATGCTTGGACAGCTTTCATTTGGATACTGGTTGGACAAGCCATTTGTTTCCTCTTCTATTTGTTATACTAGTTGTAAAAGAAGCCTTGAGGCCTGTATTAGTTTATTTTGCATCGCCTATGCTGTACTCTCCAAAGTGAGCAGAGCTTTTCTGAAAAGTGCTCATCAAAATTTGGAGATATGTTTCATGATCCAAAGCCTTCAAGAAAAAGGAATATTTCCCCTACATCCTTGGGTAGAATGAAAATATTAAGACTAAAATTGAGTTATGTATGGGCCCCCAGACTGAACATAAAGAAAGAGTGAATAATCTTTGGTTTACTCTGCCTGTGTCCAGCCCTCACCCTCAATTATGCAGCAAAATACTTCCCTTCCCTTCTCTCTCCCAGTTCCACCTCCAAGCCTCTCTTCTCCTTTGTAGCCTAAGAGATAGAGCACATTTTTCACCATCATCTAAAATCAAGCAAAAGGCTTCCCCAAGCTTTCTATCTGCCATCTCTACAGTTCTGAAGATTTTGCAAGGCTAGAGATGTGGCAAATTGTGCATCTGCCTCGGATTTAAGAAACCCCTTTCCCTAGCCCTCTTGCTAGTTTTTGTCATACATGGTCTCAGGGAAAGGGTTGGACTAGACTCCCTTGGCATGTATTAAAGCAGCTGCCTGCATTCCCATGCTGTAACATGGGAATGTTTCTTGTAACAAGTGGAGCTGTACTCTTGGTCCATCCTTTCCATCTTTTCCTCCTTTTTTCCTCCCTTTTACCCTAGAGTCAGCACAGGCCTTTTTCCTTTTTATTTCTTCTTATTTTATTTTATTTTATTTTATTTTGTTTTGTTTTGTTTTATTTTATTTTATTTTATTTTATTTGGTTTTTTGTTTGTTTGTTTTTGTGGGGTTTTTTTTCAGTCACTTGCAAACTTGTCTGAAGAATTTCCCCAGTTTGCTTTAATCCTGTTTGCTGCACAGGCATTTGTGCTGGGGTGAGGGAGGCAGGGAGAGAGGAAGGGAGCGCTGCCAGGGCCACATCCAGAAGCTCCACACCAGTGCTGGGGGGAGTTCAGCCCCTTTTGGCAATGGTTCCAGGCCCTGTCTTTCAAGTATTCCTGGGACCAGCAGCATGGAGTACAGAGTTTCTTTATTTGCCACTCCTCTGAGGAAATTTTTAAATCAGTCTCATGGTGTAGAAGAAAATAATGAGCTAATCCGGGGCTGAGGTGCTGTTGGATTGTTTTGGACCTGGCTCATTTCTTAAGCTTCTAACTTTTCTGCATGCAGATTTTATCCAATTAGTTCGGAGGCAGAAGTAGAGTTTCTTGACTTGATGTTTTCTTTCCAGGCCAAATGCCTGGAAGCTAGGGAGGGAAATAGATGGCACTGGAATAATAACCACCTTCCCTGAGTTTGAGCAAAGCAGTTAAGACCCACTTTTTTTTCAGTGTTTTCATAAACTCTGCCAAGCTGTACAAAAGGTGATGGGAGAGGAGGGGGTGTTCATCTTTTTTCTTTATTCCTTGATATACCCACTCCTTTTCTCAACTGCTAACCAAAGAAAGCAAGCAGAGAAGTTAGAAAATGTCTGTTCCTAAAATCTCTCACAACAGCCTCCTCTGATTTGTAATGATGCTTCTTTTTCTTTTCTCCCCACCCTGAACCCTCCACTCAAATGAAGTCTGAGCTTTATAATATCAGATGCCTGTTTGCTAATCGGGACTTAGAGCAATGTGATTCAATTTCCATGTTTTAGATGAATATTTATTTCGTTATTCCTTAATAGAAATTTTAATTTCGTAACTACTCTTTATGTAATGATGACCAGTAAAAATAATTTTATTTAAGAAGCCATTCCCCTTTTGTTTCCTGTTTATGCCTACAGCATCTTTCAGGAGAGGTGCTGGCACAAGAGTTGCTGTTTCTGCAGCTGAGGCAGGTTTTCATGATCAGCAGTGCAGGGCTCCAAGTCGTCTGTGTATAGCTCTAAAGTTACTCATCCAGCAGTAATTCCACAGATACCTCTCTGGTGGAAAGTTCAGCCATGCACTTGGGGGAGAATGGGACTTAGAAGCAGTTCAAATTTAGTCTGGCTTCACTAGTGTGGACATCTGGGCACTGAAAGTTGTGTTCTTCTCCATTTGCTGCACAAATGGAGAAGAACACAACTTGCTGTTACCACTCCCAACCCTGAGCACCAGCAGAATCCATGCTTCCTCCACCTTCTAGGAGTTTACAAACTAAACGTTTTAACATCATTGTTAGTCTGTGCTCCACGAGTTATTCTTTCAAAGATTTCGCCTCAAGGAAAAATAAGGCTTGGCTGTCATTTGAAATTTACTCAGGGTCGGCAAAATGATGGCATTTGTCACTTTTGCTCTCCATCTTCTTCAAACGGGCCCTAGTGTGTGTCAAGCTGGATATTGTGTTGGCTTCCTTCTTCTCCCTCTTTGTTCTGGAGAATGTTAAGTAATTAATACAGTCTAAAAATGAAGTGTGGCACAACCCCTTTTTTCCCTTTGTGTAGTTTTCAAACAAGGAGGCTGTCATGAACCTACGTGCATCCAATTCCAAAACCAGTTTGTTAAAACAAAATAACTTAGAGATACCGGGTTGACCAATTTTATTTTAGGGTTCAATCTAAAATAATTGGTACGCTTGCTGTGGGCTGCTGCGCGTTTCATGTTGTTGACCTTGTCTCCCTGAAGTCTGAATAGCCATCATGTCAGTGACAGTGATGTTTCTGAGCAGTCTGAGGGAGTCCTGCAATTATTTTAATATTTTGCATAATACCAGTGGAATTCAGTAATTAGTTGTGAAGGTTCAGATCCAATTATCTCCTTCCCTAAACCAGAAAAAATTGTGGAAGTTGGTGATAAAGATTAGTAGAGAGAGAAGAAAGTGTAACATAATCTGTGGTGTTCCAGTCACTTATTATTTCTTTCCCTTTCTCTCTTATTTCACAGGGCATGTTTTCGAGCCATTTGTGAGGAAATGTGGTGAATGTAAACTTGCTCTGTTCGGGGGGGAAATTGTGGTAAGTGTTGCTTTCTTGATCAATTTTGGTTTTCAATGAGAATTTCAGAAATATTGTTTTAGCTTTTTTCAGGTTGGGTTTTTTTTGGGTTGTTTTTTTTTTTGGCTCTGGAAAATATATAGTTGATTGTATGTGTTCTTTCTCTGGGACGGAGACTCACAATATGAGAAGCATTGACAGAGAACAGCATGCGGGGCCTCAGGGCGAGGAATATGTTTTCATTTGCTCCAGTGGCATCTGCTTATTGTGTTTGTAGCTGTTCCATTCTGCTGAAGAGTGGTTGAACTAAAACTAGAGTAGAAGAAATAAAAAAGGCCTAATTTAAAAACAAGGGGTACAAAAAAAGCATGCTAGCTGTGTAAAAGATCAAGAGCAAAAGTAATGCAGAGGGAGCATGTATTTCCCAAAGTGGTGGGGGTGTCCAGTCACTCTACAATCTTTCCATCTCTTCCCAGAATGTCCACACGCGTGCCATGTGGAGCTAGGATGGTTTGCTTCTGTCTGAGAGATAAGGAGATAGTTAATGTGTGCTATACCAGTTTTCCTATTCCTCCTTTCCATACCAGATGACAAGCTTTGCTGCTTGTCTGACTGTACTGTATGCAGCACTTCCGGAGGCATCAGCTTCCAACAGACTTCTTTGGTCCTCAGTGCTCTGGGAATGTGGCACATCATGTGTCTGTGCTGCTGAGCTGCAGCACTCTGAAGTAGTAGGAGAGAGAGAAGAGCGGGAGGTAATTAGTGACATGTCCCAACTAGAGGGAAGTAATTCAGAGAAAGCTCTTCCAACCTGCAAAAAATAAAGGCAGCAGATCTGGAGCAGTTCGTGGGCTCATCTTTCTTTTCCCTGTAGGAGACCGTCAATATACACAGTTCTGGATAGTACCAATCAATCACCCTCAGGAAAAGAAACATGCCAGCAGAAGACTGTGTCCCTGCTTTCCCTAGGCCAAGCAGGGTATTGGGCTGCTGCTTTTTCTCCAGGCAGAATGTGCAGATTGCAGATGAAAACTGGCTTATTGTTCCTGGCAGAAGACTTAAGAGTCAGGTAGCCTGCAGGGTAGAAAACTGAAAATTAAAGACTGGCTCTGTGAGAACACTTGCTCTTTTCTACCATTTACAAACCCCCAGATGTTGTTACATCATATAGAAAGATCTGGATTAGCTAGCAGATGTTTAAATGCAGATCACTTACCCTTCTGCAGAACATTTACTCTTAGAGACAGGAAAAGATAGGATAGTCAAGCCCAGAATTTCACAAAGAAGCTGACCAAACACATGAAAAGTCCTGCACAATTGTACCTGGGCAAACCCTACTGCAGCTCATTCTTTTAAATTATTTTCTCTATTCGGATCAGCTTTTCTGACAATTGTGCATGTTAAAAGTTTGTATCTATATCCCTATGAGAAATACAAACAACAATTTTTTAACTAGAATGTTGTTGTCTGGCCACAGATGAGCCACAGATCAGAGCATGAGTTGATTTGTCCATGAGATTTTGTGGTGACTTCCACAAAACTTTGTGACTTTACTACAAAGGAAGGCAGGATCTATATCTAGTTTTCTTCTTGGTGGTAGCACTGATACTTTGATCCTAAAAGTTGTCCAGTGTCCTTTCTTACAGATTGGCTGAACTTTGTGTGGGGTGTGACAAAGTTCACAGGTGAAAGAGGAGAACTATTTGGAAATAGTGATGCTACATAACACCAAGGGAAAAAAGGTTTATTAGCAGACCTGGTAGTTGGATGGTTGTGTTCTAATTTCCATTCAAAATGCTTCAGCTGAGGCCAGCCTAGTCTCCATGGCTGACCTTAATAAGAGAGCATAGTTCAAGAGCAGCAAGGGGAAAGCAACAGAGCAAGCATGCTTCTTAGAATCATGGAATAATCTTGGTTGGAAAAAACTGCCACGAAACTGCCAAGAAACTTGTACAAACTCTTGTCTTGTCCAAACCCCCACTTGAAACAGGTCCTATTAGGTCAGGTTGCTCAGGACCTCGATTTTCAAAATTCAGCTGGCTGGAAACTTTACAGCCCTTCTGTTATGTCTGACCATCCTCAGAGTGGAAAAGTGCTTTCTTGTTACTTCTTGCTGTTGTTCACTGTCTGTCAGTGCGAACTCTGCATCTTCTCTGCCTGTGAGAGGGAAGTCTTGAAGAAGACCTCAAAATCAGTAAAGTTGCTTCATGTGGCTCCACAGAAATGTGGTGTCATGCAGATGCAGTAAATTTGCTAGTGGGGAAAAAAAAAACAAACGACAATCTGGTTCACAGAAGTTCTCCTTGGGCAATGTTTCTCAACCTATAGTTGACGTTCAGACCTGAAGAGCATGGCTGCTTGACTTCAAGAGCATGGCTGCTTGACTTCGTTGAATTTTGAAATGTGGAAGAAGATTAGCTGACAAACAGATGCACCTGAAAACTGCCAGCTTTCCTCACTTGCTTATAGTGATGTAAGTCAATGAAAAGAGGCACTTCTCATTGCTGGGTTATAAGCATCCTGGAATTTTTTCAAGTCAGTCTGGAGTTGGGTTTGTGCTCCAGGATTTTGCTCTAAAATTTGTTTCCCTGCAGCCATTAAAATACATAAACAGAGTGCAAATTTTGTTTGTTTTCACAGCTGTTCTTTTCACTCTTCACACTTCGAACTGTTTGCAACATCTTATTTTGAGGTAGAACAATCAGGGACCTTGATTTTCTCATATTCAAGGATCTCTGAAATATCTCTGACCCCACTGTATGTTTGCCTATGGCATTACAAATTCCCAGAGAGTTTAAAAATAATTGCAAAAAATGTAATGACAAGGAAACAGTTTTGCCCAGCCTCTGTCTCTAACCTACTGAATCCAAGAAGTACTGAACATCAAGAGGACATTTTGAATTTATCTTGACATAGCTCAGAGGCTCAGCAGTTATTTATTCATCTTGTATCAAAGTCCTAGAAAAGGTCATGCAGCCTCTAGATCAAAAATTCATAGTGGATTTAAGAGCTGATTAGAGACGTATACTTAAATGCTGGGAGGGGAATCTTGGCTGAATTTAAAACTCCCTCAGCTAAGCTGATGGCAGTGTGAGAAGACCCTTCATTTGGTGAGATTTCTGCAAAGCAGCCTTCTGGATGCCAGAGCAGATATTTGTGTGGCACTGTAGGTTTGCGTTGGCTACGGCATGTGGAAGGCCACCCTTCCACATCACAGGGAGTCACAGGAAGCCTGACTGATGTAGGACAGAAAACCTTGGGGTGATTTCTGTTGTATTTTTTCCCACAGTCACACTGCTCTTTGCCAGTCCACGCTCCCCTTGAAACTCTTGCCTTTCATAACATTTTTTGTATTTCTAAGCATGGCTTACACTGTACAGTTTGGGGTTCTGTCCCTGTCCCTGCAGCTGGTTACAGCCATCAAGATCAGGGGAGGATAAAGCTGTGAAGTGAGTTGAGGGACTGCTGTACCATAAACCTGACCTGCATCTTTCTGCACCAGGTGTGCAACTGAGCATTCATCCATTTCCTATAGATTCCTCTTCCCAGAAAAGCTGTGAATGCTTCAAACACAGGCCTTGACATTGAATGTGTACCGCAGGGCTTGGCAGTCCATGGCTCTTTTCCCTCTGAATTTAGGCAGGGATACCTTCCCAAGTTGAGGGCTTTTTGATGTTTTAGCTGAAATCTGAGATGTTTTGCTTCTATTTGCACGCTTCTCCATAGACTAGAAGCAACTGCACATCTTAAACAATGGATTCAGTTATTATATCAGTAGCTCAGATATATCAAGGAAAATTTGGATTTCTGCTAATACACTCGTCTGCTATTTTGGTTTTTTCCCCCCTATTAGAACAGTCAGGTTTTTCTTCTCTATTTTAAACAAAAGAAAAAAAAGTAGCAAGTAATGGCTGCTTTGATTTTAAGAAATTATCTAAAACCAAATTTTCAGCATCTTTACACATAGTAAATTTGTTTGCCTTTAGAAAGACTTAGAAAGGATGCCGTGTGCATTCCTGGGTGTCCAATTTGTATGGTACAATTATTTATATCCCTGATGTCTACCAAAAATGCTATTGCATTTCTCTTGGTAGTTCTTCACACCTGTCAGGTTTCTGACAGAAAGTGTGATAGAGCAACTATGTATTATCTGTGCTCTCACTACAAAAATAACCTGCTGGGACTTTTGCTTTATTACCTGTGTTCTGCCATACCCACAGGAGGATTTGCCAGAGTCATTAGCTGTTCTCTGTAATTAGGGCTGACCTGGTGCGTTTTGGTCCTATTTCTAGCAGCTTTTAGTGTTCTGAAGTCATTCATTTGGGCACTGATGTGCCTCATAGTGTTCTTCTGTTGCTTATCTTCATTATCTCTTCTTATGGGCTAAAGGTTATCTTTCTCCTTAGGAAGGAAAGTGTGGGAAACACTTGAACACTTTGATATATTTGGGGCTTACCAAGATTTGCTATGCTATGCTTGTAATTCCTTCAATTTTAGTCTGTTTCTTTTCTTCCAGTCTAATCTGTTCAGAAGATGTGGATGTTGATGCTGCTGGGTGTAGTAAATGTTAAATCTGGTCCATAAGATTTCTGAGGAATGTGGTTTGTCCCCTGCCCAGAACTGCATGTGTCCAGTCCCAACCAGACTGGATTTAGTGTGCTCTCTGTGAAGCACTGTTATACTTGTGTTCAGTTTATTAAATCAGATAACCCTACACAGCAAGGTTAGGTTCCAGTCTCCTGCAGAAGAGATCTCTGTGTCTCAGTCTCTGTAATTTTCCTACATTTCACTGGTAATTCGTTTAATGTAGCTTTTTTCCCTTCCTCCCCGCCCCCCCACAAAGTTAGAGATGATCCAATTGTTGGAATTACTCAGCAAAAGAGAGTTGATCTGTGGGCCATCTATGTGGATGTCTCTCCTGCTGTAGCCACTAGAGGAGAAATAGGGAAGGACAGTTAAAACAGCAGATGGAACAGAGCACTTCACACAGCTGTATTTCCCAGCTCTCTTGGCTGGCTCAATGGCAAAGATGTCTGCAGTGGGTCAGGATGTTACAGCAGCTTGAATATCTGTGATAGGGTTCAGCAAGTGCTAAATTGGTTGTGTTTTTTTCTAATCCAGATAATAAGACTTGCAGTTGCTCTGTTGAAAGAAAAGCATTACATTTTGGAAATTTAGATGTTGCTTTAGGGAGTGTTACATCAGTAAGTTGATACAAAAGCTTTTGTTCTATCACAGGGGCATGTTTTGCACCTTATGTTCCTCTTCCTCCCCTGCAGAGAACTGGATACCAACAGGTAGGTGATACAGGGCCATCCAGCCCTTTAGGAGCTCAGAATTAGGTATGGAACAGCCTTGCAGCTAGTCTCATGACCAGCTCTGATCACTTAGTGTAACTGCAGCTTCAAGCAGGCAAGTGCCACCCAACTGGTCGTGGGATCCTGGAGCATTGTAGGTGGGATCTCCAGGGAATGTAGTTGCTAGGAAGCATCACCTCCTTAGTGAGCTCATGCAAATTAAGGTTTATTTTTTAAGAGGTTAGTAATTTAGTCATGTTTGGGAGTTTTCTGCAGAGATCAAAACACAAAGATTTTGCCTTGACACCTTGCAAGTTTATGGTCCAAATCACAAAACCTCTCGAGCTGTTCAAGGAGTGACCAGAAGCTTTTCACATGAATAAATCACTCTGGTTTCCCATGCCTTGCTTCAGAATTAGCTTGAAAAATTTTGGCTGACGTCATGCCAAAAATCCAAAACAGCAACAAAGCAAGGGGAAAAAAAAGCCTCCCAGCAGACACCCAGCATGGAGAATATTGCCAAACTTGGGCCTGTTTGTGCCAAGTTTATAATCAGGCAGCAACAGGGTCTTAGTAGGTAATGCTCTCAACCCACAGATAATGAGCCCCACAGTGTAGGGAGTGAGGAATACTGTAGAGAGAGCCTGATAATGCTGTGTGCAAGGCACAGATCATATCTGGGAATAAAAAGAAAGGAGAGCATGATCTCTGGGCATCAGATGAGGCCATTTCTGTGGATATTATTCTTACTAAAGGAATAAATGTTGTAATAACAAATAGATCTATAGGTAAAGTTTAAGGCATGCAGACAGATGTAGATTTTCCTGACCTCACTGTGCTGTATTTTGCAGTTCAAGCCACAGCACTTCTTTTCTTCTATAGTTTCTTTTATGAAAAGCAGGAGGAGGGACATGGTTAAAGTAATTTTCTCAACATTAATTCTGCCTCATCAATACTTCATGGATTTAATAGATTTTAGAGTTACAGTCATTTGGGAGATTATTTTATCAGCCAGGTTCAGTGGAGGCTGCTGAAACTAAGTGGAGGACAGAATGCATGTGTGTGTGATACAGGATGCTGTGGTATCAGGATTTAATTATTACAGGATTTGCTTAGGAGATTTCTCTGTGCTATTTGTGAAGCTTTATGTTGGGCACCAAGTATATTGCATATAGGCAAGCGATCTCTTCAATAAGAGTTTGGTATGGATCTCCAGGTGCAAGTGTGTCTGTTTCCACCTCATAGCATAAGCACACTGCTCTAGTTCTTCATCTCTCATTACATCTGCCTCTCGTTTAAATGCTCATCTGACACAAATGTAGTGAAACTGCATATAAAGGATCATGAAGAGGAGGAGAGATCTCATTGCAGATTACCAAAGCTGAATATTTTTGGACATTGAGTTATTTATATTATCATTCTGCTAAGCTCAAAGATAAAAGAAAGCCTTGGGCGCAATCCAGAAAAATCAAGAACAGAAACTAGTGTAAAGATCGTGCATTAATGTGTGTCTTGAGAATGCCTGCAGTGCTGTATCACAGTACCCATTCCGAAATAAAAATTAAGATGGGTCATCCTGAAGGCCAGTGCTCAGTGATGGGGGAGATTACTGCTTGAGGTGTCACACTCCATTAGTTGAGGTGAAAAGCTCTGATAGGGAGTGCTCCACATCATTCTGCAGCTGCCCTGCTAGCAATGGGAAACAACATTCTGGGCTCCAAGGGGTCCCCTGTAGTGTCCTCTGGTCTGGAATAGGCAGCTCTTCCCAAGACATATTATCAGGGAACTCACTGGTGGTGATTTTTAAAAAATATCAGGTGAGCTTAAATTCATGACAAGTTTGTGGTCGTGTTAGCTCTGAAAACCTCAGAGCTAACAGAGGTTTATACAGCCTTCTCATAAATAGCATTTTGTCCTTGTGACCTTTATACCTGTTCAGCACCCACCTGTAGGAGTCTACCTAATATAGAAAGTCATATTGCTGCTATTGTTTTTAAGAAGAGAAAATAATAAAAGATTCAACTGTGTAAATGTCATTCCTGCCCAGCCTGTTTAGCATTACAAGACAGGGAGAAGTCTGCTTTGAAATTTTCCCTCTGGCAAAAGCTTGAAAAGCCTTGAATATTGTGTGCATCCCTGATCATGTCATGCAGCGGTAGTAATGAAAAATACAAAATCTACTGTCCCATTCTGCTAGGGTTTTGAATGCTGTGCTGAGTGCTGAGCACTAGTCTTCCTAATCTTACAAGACAACGTCCCAGGAAAGCTGTGACATAGCTACCATCATGGAAACATGGTGGGATGGCTTGCACGACTGGAGTGCTGCAATGGATGGCTACAAGGTCTTCAGAAGGGACAGGAAAGGAAGGACAGGAGGCTGTGTGTGTTAGGGAGCTTTCAGACTGTATAGAGTTGAGGATAGTGACAGTAAGGTGTGGAACACTGGTCATAGGAGGAGCGGCTGAGGGAGCTGGGGTTGTTCAGCCTGGAGAAAAGGAGGCTCAGAGGGGACCTTATCGCTCTCTGAAACCACCTGAAAGATTGTATATAACCTGAGGTTATAGCCAGGTGGGGGTTGGCCTCTTCTTCCAGGCAACAAGCCATAGGATGAGAGGACGTAGCCTTAAGCTGCACCAAGGGAGTTTCAGGTTGGACATTAGGAAGAATTTCTTCACAGAAAGGTGATTGGTCACTGGAATGGGCTGGAGTCACCATCCCTGGTGGTGTTTAAGGAAAGACTGGATGTGGCACTTGGTGGCATAGTCTAGTTGACATGATGGTGCTTGGTCACAGGTTGGACTCGATGATCTCAGAGATCTTTTCCAACCTAATTGATTCTGTGTGATTCTGTGATTCTATGATTTCAGATAGCATTGATTTACTGACATAAATCTTGTGCTGTTATTTAATCGAACTGCATTTCTTAACTTATATTTTGTTTTCTACAAAATCATGGTAACTAAAGGTAATGACTTTACAGGCAGAAGGATAAAAATAGCAGGAGACATTTTAGATTCTTTGTGAAATTATTAGTTAAAAATAGACATAGAAGTTAAATAGGATCTGAAATGTTAACTACTTTGGTCCCTTGTTAACAGACATTCCCATTCATGCAGTTAAGATGCTACATGGAAAGAAGACTCTATATGAAAGAAACTTCAATTGTACGCTATGGAAACAGTTGGGTCATCTCTTGTCATCTTTAGCTGCTTATCAAAAGTTAAAAGTTTGTCTTTTTCTTCAGTGGAAACTTACACCAAATTGAAGTACAGTATGCTTTAAGCTAGTGATTGCGTCAGTCACCAGCATCTGTTACTGAGGGATGCTGAGTGTGGTTAGCTGTAATTGGACAGAATCATCAGTCTGGGGAAGTCCTCGTTTTCCATGATGTTTGTTGCTTTTGCGTGACACTTAAGAGTTTTTGTCCATTTTTTCCTCCTCTACTAATTCCTCAATATTAGAGAATTAGTGTCTCTCTGCATGCCATTTACTATCAAACATAATCCCCTTTTCCCCTATTTCCTTCCATTTACATCCTTTGATGAGAAATATTTAGGCCACTACATGTCTTTATTCTTGTCAGACAGAGGCTGATGAAGGATCTGTTACCGGAAATTCTGCTCTATCTGTGGAGCAGGGTATCTCAAAATACATGCTTAGACATATAGAAAGCAGAGATTGACAGCTGATATATGATGTAGACTTCTCATTATTTTCTACCACGGTCATTGTGCCAAATGTGTCAAAACACAGGGAAACAAATTTGTATACAAGTGAAGGGGAATATTTTTTGGCAGGGAAGACAATGCAATATCCACTGTCCTATTTTTAATATGCCCATTATGACCATTTTGGTATCTGCTAAATGCCTTTGTGGAAGCCCAAGATCATTCCATTTGCTTTTTAAAATGCTTTTTCTCTTAAGTTTTGCCCTCTAACTGACTGTGATTACACAGGGAGGCTTAGTTTGGGTTTAACCACTGGCTTTCCTGTATGTCATTAGATACTGTTGGATTATCAGGCACAGTTGTAAACGACAGTATATGCCTTAATTTTCTTTTTTGGATTAGACTGTTTGCAAGCCAAGTGCTTCAGACGACAGAGAGAGAGAGAGCACTAATCAAAGCTGACAAAGCAGAAGGAAAGCTTGTGTCGAACTACGAGGCTGTTGGCAGCAGCCCTTTGCTCACCCCAAGGAAATAAGAGCGTGCTGAAGACACAAGCTGCATTACCAGTGTAAAACAGCATTCTTACGTGTTGACAGTAACGTATTCACCACTTCTGTGTTAGTGCAGCGTGTGCCTTCCATGCGTGTGTCACCCTGTAGGTGTGGTGTGGGTGCTCCCCAGACACAGTTACTCTCCGGCCATGGAATACGCCACGGGCCGCTGTCAGCAGCAGTGACTCCTGCGCGGAGCTGCGGCTCCTGCCGTGCTCTGAGCAGACTCACGTGGTTTATGCTCAGCAAAAGGTGTAGCACCCTTCAGCTAACATCTCTTGCAGCGGTGTGCAAAGGGACTATGTATTACATAGCAGGCAAAAGGCAGCCCAGCTTGAAAACACTTCAGAAGGTGGATGGATGCTCGGAAGAGCTCTGAGGAGGGAGCTCAGTTTCCAGGCAGAGGGAGGAAGCACTTGAGCTGCTTGCTGTGCACAGCCAGTGCTCTTTGAGAAGAGCTCACGTTCACTTCAGTTTTGTTAGTTTGCTTTAGCATCCAGTTTAGGTCCCCTAACTTGCATCTGCTTTTATCCATACTCTTCTGCATGTGTGATTTGGGTGGATGTATGTGAGACCTGAATTTTAAATTTTATGGGAAACACAGACTGTCACTCTGGTGTTGCAATACCCCTTTTACAGCACTGCTAGGTTTCCAGAAATCAAAAGAAAATGATGGGGTTTGTTTTGGGGCATATGTTTCAGACAGCACTGAAAATCATTTGTATTGCAGGGGTCTTCTAATTGCTGTATGAAGTATTTCTGTTAACATCGATAGTTTCTATTACTGTATTAAATATTTCCATGGTCTTGCTTCTGATTAAAGAAATGAAAAAGTCCTAAGCTGTCACTTTTAACCACCTCTTCTTCTCTAAGAAAACTCTTGCTCAATACTATGAGAGTCCAGTACCATTCCAGGCCACCATCCTGCTTCACTAGGAGCTGTAAGAATGCTGCTGTGTGGAGAATTTTTGTGTCAAGTTATCAACACTGTTCTGCTTTCATTGTAACCAGCAATTCTCAGGGTAATTTTTTTTTCCCCAGACTATTTCTCCTCTTTTTGAAGCTACTCATGAACGTAGTCAATGTCTTACTATGCTCTTTTGAATCTCTTATGTCTGGGATAAATTCCAGGACCTTTATCGTGTGGCTTTAGGCTCCACTGGGTTTTACTTGTCACCCAGAACTCTCCTTAACTATTTAACACAAGAAAATAAAAGCGAAACAAACAAACAAACAAACCCAAAAAAACCCCCAAAAACAAAACAAAACAAAACAAAACAAAACCCCAAAAACAAAAAGACAAAACAACAAAAAAACAGGTAAAAGCACAATAAAAAATATAAAACCAATTCCCTGTTCCAGGGTGGAGGGAGAAGACACCCTAGGCACAGGTGGCAATTAGTTGTATATTTTCTTCAGGTTTTTAACCAGCTCTCATAGAAATCTGGGTTTTGATGGACAGTTCTCTAATGATAGTGGACAGTGAGAGCAGCAAATATAATGTGCTCTGCAAGTCAGGGATGGTTGAAGTACCAGAAAACTGTGAAAGTCTGAGAGAAATGCCCTTGGAGCTTGCTTTGTCTGCTCACAACTTGCCCTTTCTTGTATTTAACCAGTTTGAGTCCAAGGTGTCTGCCCTAGGCTCCTCTTTGTCAATGGAGTGGGGGAGTGTGAAGGGAGCTGATTTTTTAAGTCTTTTTCTTTTTTTAACCCAGAACACATGAGCAAAACAACAGTCTGTATGCCAGTTGAAATCATGGTGGCTCATGCAAAGTGTCAAAGTAGCTGTTGGTGCTGTCAGAAATCTGTTCTTGGTTAGTTTGGCAAGACATGAACTAGTAAGTGACTCTCCAAAGGTATTTCTGTGATTATGTGGCAGGTAATGACACATTTACTGTGTTAACAAGCTTGACTGTAGCTTGCTTGACATGTCCAGCAGCCTCCAATTAAACTTCCTGTAATTTACAGAAATAATTCCTTCTGATATTGCATGCTAGTACCCCTGCAGGAGTCTGGGAATATCTAAGCCATCCAAATCCATTTGTTAAATTTTATAGGTGTTGCTTATCTTATGATTAAACAAAATCTTGAGAAATAGGATTTTTCAATGGAGCCCAGTTAAATCTTTTGCAAGGGCTGCTAAAGCCTGCAAGTAGAAGAAACTGACACTGCAGATCATTTAAATCTGTATTATCTCATCAGTGGGTAATTTCCAAACCCCACTTATTATGTAAATATATTCAGTAAGCAGAAGAAGGATTAAGTATGTGCGAAATCATACTTTTATGTGCTGTAAGTCATCTCACCTGTGTTATGTTTGTTCTGGGTGAAAAACAGTGTCTGACTGTGACTGGGAGCCTCTCCAGGGATCTCATCCTCAAATCTGCAATGCTGTGATTTACAGGAACAGCCTTGTGATGCCTCTTGAACCTTTTGGAGCTTCCTGTTTCTTTCTTATTCTATCCAGGACTAATGTAATTTTAGCTACTTCTTAGCAATTAGATTAGGCACAGGCAATTTCCTTGTAAAATTGCCTGAGCAGGTTCTTCCATAAACTGTAATAAACTTGTTGTGGCTCAGAGATGTTTGGCAGAATAATTAAACTGGACCTCAGCGCCACAAATAGGTATGTAGTTAAAAACCACAGATCTGCTCAGGTGCTTGTTTGAGTTGCTATAAACATAATCTCTGTCATGGCCATATGTGTCTCCTGTTTATGGTTTCTGCTGCAGTCTATGCATCATTCACTCTGGAAAATCATGTTTTAAGTACATCGGATGATAAAGCCCTTGCACCTCTTATCCCACAAACGTGCCAACATTAGATGGTTTCATCTTGTGCCATGTGTGTCTTTGGTGTTTATTTTAAAATAATGTCCCTGATGGTGTTTATTTTAGAATAATACTATTTTAAAACAACATCCTTGGATGTTCAGGGATCTTAAGATAGAGGAAAGAGAGCAGTTAAAGATTTCATAAAAATCAAGAATCACCTTTGTGAGTATCTTTCCAAATAAGCCTGGGAACTGTACAAACCTGACAATTTCTTTTTCATGCAAGGACTGTATTGATTTTGTGCACCATGGCATGTTCTGCTAGGTCTTTGTGCAAAAGAAGCTGTGCTAACCTCCTGCCCTTTCCCCTATCAACCTCATTGCTTTCTGACTGCATGTGTCTGGTGCCCCTGCAGCTATCCCCATAAACACAAATGCCCCTTTAAACATCATTTCTCAAGCGTTTTCCTCTTCGTTTCAGAGAGCACAGAGAAAGCAGAGTGTCCCTGTTCACACAGAGACATACCATTACATTTCCAGCCAGTAGTCTGATTGCTAAAAAGAAAAACCCCACCCATGGGTAATTAGTACTGTATGTGTAGTTAATCGATTTAAAATTAAATGCCACTGGTGTTGCTGAAAGGTTGTACTAGGTTTTGTTATTGCTTTGAAAAAATCTGGTTTAGTGAAGACCATCTCTGAGAAGGGATATTGGTTCTTTGTGCACTGCCTGCAACAAAAGAGAAGCTGGGGGTGCAGTTTCCACAAAGGATGCTGTAAATTTTATTATCACCTAGATTGTGGGGTTTCTGTGTTGATTTTAAGAGAGAAGCCCTTCAACGTAAGGAAGTGGCTCTATCGTCTTACATCAAAAGGAGCTCGTGTGCCAGCAGTCTTGTGGGTGAGATAGGACCCTCATCTCTGGCTTCCTAGTCCATCATCCTCATCATTAGAGGATTCTGCCTCCCAGGCAGACTGATTACTTCATATTTTCATTCATTAATGATTTATCAGACAGCTCCTCCCCTAAAGGCTCATCTCCTCTGTTACACTCACAGCCCACACACAACCAGCAATGTGTAGCTGCCAGCTGGCACTCTGGCTTTGGGAGAGCAAGCTGCTGGTAGCCCTTTCCACATCTCCTGCTGCCCCCTCCTCCCCTCCCTTCCCAGCTGCTCGGCTCACCTGCCTGCGCCTTGGTGGCTTCTTAGATTGCACCATGAAATCCCCATGTGTCCTGTCCTCCTGTGCCGTCTCTCCAATCTCATTGTCTTTCTACAACTATTTTTTCAATTATAAAAAAATAGAGAGATGAGGTGACCCCACCTGTAATGCAGCCGTGCTTGTGTCTTTGTTATGGAAAGAGTGGTCTCTCGTTTTGGTGAGAGGGTTTGCTCAGTGGTGACTTAGATTTCAGTAGAGAAGTGGGAGTGCTGGGGAGAGACTGAGCGAGCTGTGTCTGTGAGCAGGAAGGTGTGGGTTGGCAACAGTTTCAGGTTTTGCTATCAGGTGCTTGGCACAGCAGCTCTGTTGAAATCCCTCTCCAGCTGTCTGTGTGAGAGAGTGATTTTTATCATGTTGCTAAAGATTAACTCTATTCTTGTTCTCTCTTCTGCTCCCAGGAATCAGGCATGCTCTGAGGTCTGGGAAAGAGAGTCCAAATGAATTCTCATGATGAAAGGGGGGAAAATCCAGAATTGTTTGCTCCTGTCCAACTTGTCCGCTGCAGGCAGGTGGTGACTGAGAGCAGTGGGAGCAAGGGCTGCATGACAGGAAGAAAAAAAATATAAGCTAGGAGAAAAGGAATAAATGAAACTCCCTTGAGTCATTTATACATGAATGTATAACTTTTGAGTGCTTAATCTACTCTTGGTAAGTGGTGACTGATAACTGATTTTCTCTCTTACCTCTCCCACACCCTCCCAGCATCTTCAGAAAGGACACGCGACAGGAAGAATATATCTTATTAGTTTAACAGGCTAAAATGGAAATTATGGATTAAAAGTGCTATGGATGCCTCAGTAGAGAGAAACTGACTGTTCCTAGGATGCCTAAATTATATTTTTGCTTGCACTGTTTTTGAGATCTTTCTGAATTATTCAGGGCCCTCCACTTACCTCTTTGGCACAACACTTTTAAGTAAACCAGTGTTAAAGGCATCAGTGTCCAATTGAGCAGCCCTTTTGCTCCTACTGCTTGAGGGTAGCTGGAGCCTGACACTGCTCGGGCTTTGGGGGAAGTCTGGATCTAAATCTAGATTGGATTATCTTTTACTCTAGGTCTCTGAGTTGGAGCTTTGTGCTACTGTTTTAAGGAGGGAGATAGAAGGTGAAGGGGAGTTCAGGCTGGCACGCGTAGTGGTGCTGCAAGACGCATCAATTTGGATGGCTTTGGCTTTGGAGCGGAGAGAGGTGTGTGAGAGCAGTAGCTGGTTGTGTTCTATTTTCAGCCAGGTGTCTGAAAAACCAGTGTCAGCTCTGAGGGTGTAGGAGCTCTTGCTGCTCTGTGTCAGAGGAGGCTCCAGGGCTCTCACAGAGAGGGTGGAAGGCCATGGCGGGGCTCTGCTCACGCAGGCTGAGGGGAAAATGCCTTGTACATGACTCAAGGCAGAACAGGGAGAAAACCAAGAACAATAGCAAGTACCTTATTTCAAGGGGTAGTCTGTGAGCAGAACAGGGACTTAGGACATGGGTCTTGCAAGCCTCTAGACCAAGGACACAGCCCATTGCTTGCTGGGAGATTGGTGCATTCCCAGAGATTGGTGCATCTGTTAATAAGAACTGTGGATGAGGATGGCAACCAAGATGGATAAAGCACTTCATGCATTAGCAGGTGTGTCAAAGCTTCTTCCAGGTCTCTCAGTAAAACCTGTCAAACCTGGCACAGGACTGTCAGCAGCGCTAAGGGCTTCTTGCCTGAGGAGATTTCCGTCAGTAAAGCTGAGTGTGAATTTACAGCACCTGACTTCTTCATTCTCTGTCCTGTGTATGTGGGGTGTGTTACCTTGTGCATAGGGTGCATTAACTGTGCAAGAAGTTGCTGTAGTGTGAAGAGTATGCACTGAATTTCTACCTAGTGCTAACTGTCTGGGGTAAAGCACAGTTTACCAAGCAGTTGTTTGGTTTTTCCTTGCATCCCATCTCTTAGCTTTACCACTTGGATTGGAGCACAGGACATAAAAAAGAGGGAGTCTGAACGACATCTTTTCCCTGCAAAAGGTGTACTACGCTTTTGTTACCTTACTGAATTGTTGCATTTGTCTCTATCTTGTAAAAGGAGTGAGAGGAGGATTTTTGTAAGTGCAGCAGGTCTTCACATGACCTGGCAGAATCACAAACTGCTGCAGTTAGAAAGGGCATCTGGAAATCATCTACTCCAACCCTCTGCTCAAACCAGGCACCAACTAAAAGTTGGTGTCTCAGAGTCCTGTCCAGGTGGGGTTTGGATGTCTCCAGCAATGGAGACTCTACAGATTCTCCGGGCAGCCTGTGCCAGTGTTCAACACCCTCACAGTACAAGAGTTTTTTTCTCATGTTTAAACAGCATTTCCTGGACTTTAATTTGTGCCCATCACCAGTCACTGGAAACCACTGCAAGGTCTTGCCTTGTCTCATTTACTGCCTCCCATGAGGTATTTTTACATGTTAATAAGATTGTCCTGAGCCTTCTCTTCTCCAGGTTGAAGAGTCCCAGTTCTCTGAGCCTTTCCTTATAGGATGGATGCTCTAAACTCTTAACCATCTTTTTGGCCCTTTTACTCAATCTGCTCAGATAAGTTCATATCTCTTCTGTACAGGGGAGCCCCAAATTTTCAGGGATCCCTAAACTGAATCCAGCACTCCAGTCATGTCTTACCAGTGCTGAATACAGGGGAAGGATCTTATTTCTCAACCTGCTGGAAGTGCTTTTTCTGATGCAAGCCAGGAGGCTGATGGCCACCTTTGCCATAAGGGAACATTGCTGGCTCATGTTCAACTTACTTTCCACTGGAACACTCAGATTTTCTCCTGCAGAGCTGCTTTCAAGCTGGTCAGCCCTGGGTTGCCTGAACCCTTCTGATTCAGGTTGGCATTTTCAGCTTTTTCTCGTATTTAATGTGTCTGTGGCAGCTATTTCTTTGTGCAGACTGTTTGGTCATTTTACATAATTACACTATTGAACTAATTAAACTATCATCCAGAAATCATGTCCTGTGGAAAGCACTTTGCAAAACAAGGTTCAGTGAGGCTTACACCAAAATGGAACATGTAACCCACCTAACATATTGGGGTTTATTTTCTCCCTTTTTCTCACGCTTAAATGTAAAGTAAGTATTATACTGAAGGAACCAGGCAGAGGCTAATTTGCCTCATTTGAATGTGAAAAGGAGCCCACATCCTTCCTGTGCCCTGCAAAGAATGCAGAAAGACTTTACAGAGAAAACAGATGTACTAATATGTATCACTTGTTGGGGGCAGGGGGAATCCAGGGTGCTGCCATTAAAGCAGTGCTGAACTTGAAAGAAAACAAAAGCACCAGCATACAAAATATAGTTCTGGGAAGCTGACAAGGTTGGGACTCTTTTCTTTTGCTTACATTTATGTTCCTGGCATCTGAAAAACTGCTCTGAAGAAGTATATATACAAAAGGAAACATGGAGCCTCATTTTTCATGCTTCATCTTAGGGGAAGATGATTAAGTGCCCAAATGCAAACAAAAAGCAGAGGCTCCAGCCCAGCCATGGGGAAATCTCCTGCATTTCAGAGACAGTATTGCCTCGCCAGAAGAATACACTCCTGACATCATATACAAAACAAACATAACTTTTGGAAGTATCCCTTGATTTTATTTTAAAAAATTGTTTTAAATACCTCTGTAACACGTAAATATGAAAGAGTTTGTCCTGTTAGTTCACCAAAACTGCGGGATACGGTGGGGAGTTTTAATGGTCTGATGGTTTTCAGCATGAGAGATAGAGAACAAATGAACTCAGATGTTATTTCTACAGCTATGCAATCCAAGTCAGAGTTCTGTCCTTTCCTGACTCATCTGTTTATCCCTTTCCAAGAACTTTGGCATTGAGCAGTCGGCACTGACCGGTCAGCTTGTGAATCTGCTGGTGTTCATAACTTCCCAAATTCAACAACTTGCCTGATGCAGATTTGGCCCTGCAGCAGTATAGAGTCTCTTGCCAGCTTTTAGCTTGCAGACGGAGGCAGTGGCATGTGGCAATTTATAATGTATTATTACATGTATTGTCAGTCCCCATAATAAATAGGAGAATGCTTTAAAGCTTTCTCTTAAAAGGCTACCTCAGACTTACTAAATTAAAAACTGATTTTCCAAAAGCAGAGAAGTAAAGCATAGCAATTACTCAATTTCTTTGTTGAGCAGTGGTAGCTGAGTAACATCCATGGGTAGGTGCAGTGCTTAGTGAAGATGTTGTGTTCTTTTCCCTAAATGCAGCACAATGGACATTTTCTTACAGTCTGCAATACTGAGGTTCACTTCAAAATTGACATTTCCTGTTTGATCTGCTGTTTGCACCTTTGGAAAGTGTTCTTTATTCACAAGAGTTTCAAATCTATAGCACTGACATACAAATATCTGGCTGTGGATAAGGCAGGCTTAATAACCTTGAGAAAAGAAATTTTAAGCCCACTTACCTAAATCACT
The DNA here is from genome assembly GCA_013398275.1 of Promerops cafer. Lineage (NCBI taxonomy): Eukaryota > Metazoa > Chordata > Aves > Passeriformes > Nectariniidae > Promerops > Promerops cafer. Next base: position 7,767,126 of record VZSE01006462.1, on the reverse strand, counting down.
TAGATGAATGTGAATGGATTGCAAAAGTTTGAGGTGTTTGAGTTGCAGTTTAAGTGCTGGCTTGTTTTGTACGATCAGGGTAAATAAAATCTTGGCCTTGAACTGGTATCTGTGTATTGGAACAAACATCTCAATGCAGCACACTGCAGAAGGAAGGAAGCAGAAGAGAAATTAGATCACTTTCCTGCATTATTTCTTGTAAGTGTAGTCTTCTTACGTATGGAACACACATTTCCTGTTGTAAAAATATTGTAACAGCCTCCCGTAGCCAAACAACAAATAATCTGTTGCTGAAAACTGGAGTCAGAGGAGCATGTTTATAGGGAAGTATTGGAAGACTGCAGATGATTGGATCTCTCATGCTCAGGAAAGATTGTAAGCATGAACTACATAACCACTGCTGTGATTGTCCTAAGAACCATGGCTTTATAATGTGGAAGAAATAATAGACTGACTCTTCATAAAAATGACAGTGTAAAGGTAGGAGTGCATTTGGTTCTTGCTTTTTGTTTTTTATCATCTGTGCATTTAGACAGAACCATGTGGGTATCTTAATCCCCTCTTCTTCGTGTGCCTTTATCCTGGAGTGTACATGCTTCCTTTATCTCTCTCTACAGTGATAAGGGTTTGTACCCGTATTCCACACATTCTCTCACAGCACCATTAAGTCCCAGCTGCCTGAACTACACCAGCTGTGTTTTGTGATAGGAATCGTGGAGGTGAGAATCCAATTCAGTAACAGAATCACCAGTCACAGAATTGTTTGCATTGAAGTTCATCTACTCCAACACTCTTGCCCTGGACAGGGACACCTGCCACTAGACCAGGTTACTCAAAGGCCCATCCAACCTGACATTAAACATTTCCAGGAACGGAACACCTGCAACTTCTCTAGGCAGTCTGTTCCAGTGTCTCACCACCCTCATTGTAAGATATTTCTTCCCATATCCAGTTTAAATCTACCCTTTTTCAGTTGAAAACTGAATTTTTAAAAGCCACTACAGGTCCTGGTAAAGAGTTTCTGTTCATGGTTCTTGTAAGCTTCCTTTAAGACTGTTCTAAGGTCTTCCTGGAGTCTTCTCCATGTTGAACAACTCCAACTCTCTCAGCCTGTCTACAAAGGAAAGGTGTTCCATCCATCTAATCATCTTCATGGCCCTCCTTTGGACCTGTTCCAACAAGTCCAAGGTCTGGTTCTGGGGATGCCAGAGCTGGATGCCAGAACTCCTGGTGGGATCTCACAAGAGCAGAGTAAAGGGACAGAATCACCTCCCTTGACCTGCTGGCCACGCTGCTTTTGATGCAGCCCAGGATTCAGCTGGCTTTTTGGGCTGGAGTCCCATGTTGCCAGCTCATATCCAGTTTGTCATCCACCTGTACCCCCAAGTACTTCTCCACAGGGAGAAGTTCCTTCGTGCCCCAGTCTGTACAGATGCTGGTGATTGCCCTGATCCAGGTGCAGGACCTTGCACTTGGCCTAGTTGAATTTCACAAGGTTTACACAGTCCCACCTGTCAAGCCTGTCAAGGTCCCTCTGGATGATGTCCCTTGCCCCCAGCGAGTCGACTGCACCACTCAGCTCAGTGTCATCCACAAGCTTGCTGAGGGTGTGCTCGATCTCACTGCCTATGCCATTAATAAAGATCTTGAACAAGGTAGGCTTAGAGGAGATACGAGGAAGAAATTCTTTACTGTGAGGGTGATGAGGCACTGAAACAAGTTGCCCGGAGAAGTAGTGCATGCCCCATCCCTGGAAGTGTTCAAGGCAAGGATGGGTGGGGTTTTGAGTAACCTGGTCTAGTGAAAGGTGTCCCTGCCCATGGCAAGAGGTTGGAAGAAGATGGTCTTTAAGGTCCCTTCCAACCCAAACCACTCTATGATTTTATGACTAAATTGTATATAATTCCGTATGATTGGTGGCCTTAAAGTCCCTATTGCCCGAACCTTGTGACACTTGTGTCCCAACACAGAGTAAAAGATTCTGCGGCTTCTGATGCTCAGCCAAACTGTGGACCGCAACTTGTGGCCACATTCTGGGGGCAGGTCACATAAAGGGTGGTAGACAAAGGACAACAGTCTGCTTTTAGTTTGTGTAGGAGTGGTTTAATGTTCCACATCAAGTAGCTTTGGTGGCTGCTACACATGATCACCCTTCTCTCAGACCACACTTCCTACGGACATTAAAAATGGTAATCTTTACCTGTCTCTCAGTCGTGGTCAGATAACAGATGCAGGCTTTTATTGTGGTAGAGTGACCCACACAAGTAGCTGCAGAAGAGCAAAGTGAGAATCCTCACAAGCCTTTGTCTTCCTGGAAGCACTCCGGGCACACAGAAAGGGGAAGCCTGAAGTATCTCATCTGGTTTTTGTGTTAAACCATTGCAGACAATCTTTCTGTATGGACTGATGGGGGAGGAGCTGGAGGACTGGGAGAAAAGAAAAACTGTAAATAGCAGAGCTGGAAGCCTTTCTTAGAAGAGGAAGCAAAAGAGAGAGGAGGAAATGAGCTCAGGATCTGCTTTTTTGTTTGGTATTTATTGTATAAAGTTGAGGGACCAGCCACGTTCAACCCTGGTATTTTCCCTGGTGAGTTCTGAAAAACTGTATCATTGATGTGTGGGTCTTCCTCTTTTTTACAGAAGTCATTTCAGGAGCAACATCACCAGGTGGAGAAGAAAATCTTTAGCTCAGTCTTTTATTCTCAGGATAAACATTGTGGCATCCTTTATCTGGTTTCCTACCATAATTCATCTTTCCCGTGGAAAAAAATATTCCCAGCTTCTCTTCTTGCTGTCCCTGAAAAAAAGTCAGAAAAAAGTCAGTGTTGCCTCAATGTTCTCTGACTTCAAACTATGCAGCCTCAGAGCATGCTGGAGCTTGGATATTTAAGTGAGTGGCAAGGCAGGAAGGTATAGTCCTGACAATGATATTGAAAGCAGGTCCATGCAGCCCCCTAAATGTTAGAAGCATGTGAGAAAGGGAAGAAGAGTGGTTTACATTAAGTTGAGGGAATTATGCTATGAACTCTTTTGAATGTACTGTGGCCATGAAGGACTGCATTAGGCTGTTCCTGGGGTTTTAAATTAATATCTTCTATAGGACAGATGTTTCGTGCATGTTATGTGCAAAGAGCCAAATATATGAACAAGTCATGTAAATTTAAGCTATAAATGAAATGCTGTGTATACATACAAAGGCTACTTTAGAAACATTTGTCCTTTCTTAAACATGTATTGGTATTGCTGCTGGGAGGTGGGCATGTGTTTGGCTGGGGTTTGGGTTGTGCTTTGTTTCCTCTCATTGTTTTCTTCAGTGAGGAAAGGAGATTGGATAAAACTCTTTTCTGGTCTCTGTTGACATCAGCACATTCGATCTGCCTGCGTCCAAAAGAATTATGTCAAAGCAATTGCCTGCATTTGTTTCTTAGTGTGTTCTCCAGCAGCACTGTCGCTTGAGGGTCAGACTGGAATACATTAAACTGGAATTGGGGCAGAAACTGCAGCCAGCCTCAGGTCAATGATGCCTCTTGAGATTTGTGAAAGTGACACTTCTGGGGTTCATTGCATTAAATTCCATAGCATTTCTGTGTCTAGTCTGGGTGAATTACAAAGGCAGATGGGATGGTTAGTTTCACATTCTCCTATTTAATTCTATGTCTGTGTGTCTAGAATAAAAGGTAAAGCCTTGCATCCGATTTATTTTGCAATATTTTAAAAAATGTTTTGGTTTTTTTTAATCCAGGTATTAAAGCTCTTTGCTTCTATGTAGTTTTTATCATTTATAGTCAGGAAGATTATCACAGTTACTTCATCTGTAAAATTCTGTTTCTGGAGTGTGGCCTATGTGATCCTTGGTACATCTTTTGACATAAGCCTTTACAAGATTTAAGAACACAGTTGCATGTGTGCTTAATAGAACATCCTCCTGCTGTAGGATGTAGCTGGGATTGTGCCAGAGGGAGAGGGGAAAAGATGCATCCAGGAGGACAGAAAGTATAAAGATGCAAAAATGCACAATTCAAACTGTACTTTTGCAGGCTCTGATTCATCTTTTATTAGCAGCTCTGAAACCTTGTCCTCGATCAGCTTTCCCTAATCTTCTGCTCTATTAGTGACTACAGAGTTGCCAGTCACAGTTTTGAGTTGACTGTTGATAGGAACTGTTGATAGGAATGCCAGATATAGCAGAGCTGAAGTGGTGGGGTGTGTGTGAATGCATGTACACATACATGTATATGTACACATACATGAACATGCACACCACACTTGGACAGGCCTTTTTCCTCCCTAAAATTTTTACAAACTTTCTTGCTATGATTCACTCTGCAGAAGCTTTGTACTACATGTTTACTGAAGACAGGGTGTTTCTTTTATGCTTGTGACATATGACCAAGATTTTACTATGCTGTGCGTGCTGTGTTTCAGCAGGCATCACTTACTGAGCATAACCAAAAGTTTGAAAAACACATTTTTTCCACCTGTTGAACATAAAAATAACTGTAGAACCATAATTAAATTTAATTAAATGTTTGTATGAAATAACGCCTTCTAAATCTCTGGAGCAGCATATGTGAACTAGTCCTAAGCTCAAGTAATTGAGATTATTTTATCTGTTTTATTTGCAGAACTTACACTGCAGCATTCAGTCATAAATGGGTTCATTCCAGAAGCTTAAAATGAGACGATGCCAGCAACTGGCACAAATCAAACACTTCCAGCCTTCCCACTCCTGCACATTGATAGGATTAATCCTTTCTGGCCAAAGGCCCAAGTTAAGACAGACAGCACTCACAAAATCTTGTGCTGCCTCCTTAAAAAACACCAAATTTAAATATTGGCACTGTGAGATGAAGCAAATTTGCTCACCAGGGCCCCACAGCTGATCACATGGTCCCCAGGAACCCAAATGCCCAACCCAGCCTTGGGACAGATAGCCAAAAGCTTTCTTGGCAGCACCCAGTTCCTGCAGCATGCAGAAAGGCAAGGAGAAGACATGTAGATGTCCTGAGTGACCTGGGAGGTTCCTGCAGGAGAAGTGCTCATATCCATTCATTCTCCTTCAATGATCTAGCTTGTTTTCCTGAAGAAGGTAGCTAGTCCACCGGTTCATCCTAAAAGGGTGAATTTGGGAGAGGAAATATCTGTGAGGTATGGAGGTCTCTCTTCCACAGCATAATTCTCTGAGGTCACCTTCTGTGGCCAGGAGGTGCTGGGATGAGATCCCAGCCAGATCCCTGGGGCAAGGTCCCAGTGGCATGCAGCAGATGAAGTGAATTGCTGAAAAAAGGAGCCACCGGTGCTTTCTCAGTGGCAGAGCCATAACAGCACCCATCGGTTTCCTAGAAGTGGTTTCCTTGGCATCTCAGTGTGAGGAGTTTTGTACAGTGAGGTTTTGTGCGCAGCCAGGTGCTGGGAATTGAGAGAGGCTGCCTGCAGATCCTGCAGAAGATGGACAGTTGGGTGTCATCTGTACTTAGGTGGCACCTCATCCCCATAAGCCTGGGGTTTCCCCGGAGATGTTTTGTAAGGTGTGAGCAGGAAGGCTGCCAGGATTAATACCCTGCAAGGAGAAGGGGAGTTGCTTGGTGGCAACAGAAAGCACAGTGTGATGCAGTGACCACTCAGCTCACCTGCAGGAGCTCCTGCTTTGTACCAATTAACCCAAGCCTTTTGGGCATGCATCCTTTTTGAATTGAGCACGGTTACTTTCACAACTTTGCAGAGGTGGGCAGTACCTCATAACCTGTGATGCAAAGGGTTAATTACTGGTTAATTGCCTATAACACATCATTGATGAACAAGCAGAACAAACTTGCCTGTTCAAAGCCTGGATTGGAATAATTTTCAGTCCTGACGCAATTTCTACCTTTGCTAGATCAGAGCCTGCTGTTATCAATTTTATTCAGTGTAAGAATACTGCTATACCATGAACAAAATAACAAAATTCCCTCTAAGATTTTTGTTTATAACAAAGCCTTCTGTAGCCCAGTGGTTTTAGTTATTTAATTTCTCTTCCCTGAACACTCTTCCAGTTTTTCCAACAGTTTTTTTGTAAAATGGAGCAGCAGAACCTGATACGTTATTCAAAGAGCAGAGGAACAAGAACCAAATACAGCATCACCGTAACCTACCTACTCATCTTTTGATTTTCATTTGTTTGTACAGCTGAGGCTCGCATTAGCCCTTTTGGCCACAGCCTTGCGTGGGGAATTCATGTCGAGCTGATTGCTTCCCAGGACCCCGGGTCTCATATTCAGTCTCTGCTTCGGAGGATAGAGTCCTCTCTCTCCCTCTCATCCTGTAAGTATGGCCCTGATTCTTCATTCTCATAGGGTGATTTTGTACTTGGCCATATTAACACCTAAACTGGTTTCTCCCATCTTTGTACAGACCCCAGTTGCTCTGTGTCAGGCTTGTCCTTGTGTGGTTTGTTTTCTGCCATTCCCGCTATCGTGTCTAACCACAATGACTTAACTTTAATCCAGGTCACTGATAAGGCTATTAAATAGTAATAGTAAAGGGATGATCACCAATGCCTGTGGAATCCAATAGGAACCCATTTGCTTGCTAATAAATAGTTTCCCATTTACAGTTACACTTTGGTTTCCTTAATTTATCAGCTTTTTAATACTTCTAATATGACTGTGGACTCGAAAGTGACTTCAGTATAAAATAGGTTTAAGGTTTTAGCCTGATCTTACATGGTGCTCTCCACCAATGGAGTCTTGCTCTCCATGTACAGATGGAGACGCTCCATATAGGCTTCAAAGCATTCATAAAGATATTCTACAGAACAAGTCAAATGACTTAGATTTGTAATACTGTTAATGATGCTGCCTTCATCAAGTGAACTTGTAATTTTTGCAAGAAATTACATCAAATTAGTTCACCAGGATCTATTTTCCTTAAAGCCAAGTTAATTGACTTTAATTAGAGAGCTTTGAGAAAAGTTATTAATTGAGGCCGATGTTGGTTGTTCTATCATCTGCAAAATACTGGAAACTCATCCAACTGGCCTGTAATTACTTCCTACCCTTCTCAAAGAGTAGCCCAGTATGAGCCTTCTTCCTGTCCTTGGTCCTTCAGGGACCAAGAACTGCTTTAGATGCAGTAGCAGCTCCAAGGCTACCTCTGTAAACCTTCTGAGAGAAGTTTATTTCTAGCAACTAATCTGAATCACCCAGAATCATTTATCTGCTGCTTAACATCCCCTCTCCAGGGGCTGCTGTGGTGGGAAGCTATTTCATTATCATCATCATAAACAGATCATCCAGCCTTTTACCTGTGTGCTAATCGGAAACATTTACTGAATAACTTCTGCTGCTGTCATATTGTTGTGAACGTTTCTACAGTTTTTATTTTTCAGGATTCATCTTTTAGCTTAGAAAAATTAAAAATATATTTCTGATTTTATGTGCCTTTATTTTTTTCTAGTATCTTCTTGATTCCTCTGTATAATCTTTATTTTAGCCTTTTCTTGCTTCTTATTATCTCTTCCTCTTTCCCCTTTCATGTACCAGTTTTCTATATAACATTTTATATGTTTTTTCTACTTCCCTGGTAAACCCAGCTGCTGGGTTTTTTCATTGTCTGTTATTTTTATCTAGCCCATTTCCATGGTTGTAACACAGTAGGCATTTAGGAAATGTCTTAAACTGTTTGCAGATGTCAGCAGCTTTCTGTATGTTCTGCCTTCAGCCTGATTTGACTCCCGTTCACTCTAATTTAGTGAAACTGCTTCTCAGAAAGCATGCACTAGGATTTTAATTTATGTATCTATAAAGAACGAACGCTCACATACTGCGTAAAATTCTGGTCTGGATTTGATTGCAGACAGTGTTAGCTACTTGCACAGGAAGTGCTGGTCCTTTTCAGTCTAAACAACCAGTAACCTTCTAGTTTGTGATCGTTTCCTCTCTACTGACACAAAGTCTCGAGCAGGGATGCTCTGGCTCCTGTGGTAAGCCACGTATGACTCACGGGCAGTTCAGGTGTAGCTACGCTATGCAGCCAGGGGCGAGCTGTGCTTGTGCCAGCACTGCAGCTCCTGCCCATTGCAGCCCCTGGCCGGGGCAGGAAGCAAGTGGCTCCTGCTGCACATGGGGTGGGTGCCTGTGTGACCACCGTGGGGCTTAGCTTGTGTGTGGTGGAGTTCAGCTCTTCACCTTGTGGTGATCGTGCTGTGAACTGCTGCTGTCCCCTTTGGTGCTGCGAGGCCAATGTTGTAGATGACTCGTGTAGCTAACTGGCAAGAGCTGAATTTCACAGGGTTAGGAAGGCCAATCCTTTTTTGAATTTAGGGGTTAGTAACTTGTCATTTGTAGCCTTTTGGAAACTACAGGCCTATGTTAGAGCTAGTGACATAAGGTCTCCAGAGTAACACAAGAGGGGATTTTGTACTTCTTGCATGTAACTGTTGAAGAAGCTCATCATCCCTGTAACTCTCCAAGATTATTTATTTCCTAGCTGTCAGTCACTCAGATGTCATTTGTGACACATATGGCCTGGCACTACCCTCTTCCATTTGGATTTTTTAAATTTGCTACAGCTGTTTCTGTTAATAATATAATAGTCTAAATATAGCTATTATTTTTCAAGAGCACTATTTTGTATTGCTACTTTATAGGCAGAGGGTTTATCCATTTTTTTCAGAATCCTGTAATTAGCATATAAGCAACTGAAAAGGGTCATTTTCTCACAGCCTTTGCTTTGGTTGATGTTCTCCTCAATATCATGGTTTGTGCTGAATGTGCTTGTGGTTGCTTATTTGACCTGACTCTCGCAGCCAGCCTGGCTTAGAGTGTCAATTTGTTCCCCATCAAGAGGTCCTTTTCCTTTTACAACACAATCCACAAATCTGACATGTGTCCCCTGTGCTGTGGGGACAGCACAGTTGTTAATTTCGGTGGCCTTCAGTTTTTTGTCTCTTGGGGCTAGGAAACAGGGAGGAACTCCAGACAAGATCTCCAGATCTCCTGAATTGTCAAGAGTTGTGTATTTCACGAGGCATACATATAACAGAACAGTCATTTTCAGTGAAACCCTCCCTGTCTGCTCCAGATTACCATCCAGTTTTGCCTTTTTGTTTTAAATACACAGAAATAGAGAAACCTCTGTGGACTCTTCCACACACTGAGGGTGTAGAATATACCTTTGGTCATTTGGGTTCAGCTTTCCTAGCTCTGTCCCTTCCCGAACCTCCCCCTGCCTATTTGCTACAGTGGCAGAGTGAGAAGCCAAGAAAGTCTTGATGCTTTGTGAGCATTGCTCAGCAATAACTTAAACATGGGTGAGTTATCAACGCTGTTTTGCTCACAAAGCTGAAGCACACACAGCAGGGTTTGGGATGCTGTGGAGAAACTGAACCCCATCCAGACACTTAGCTAAGATGTCATCTAGCAGTAAGCTGCTGTCATACACTGAAACCACAGTGTCAGCAGCTGTGTTTGAGAGAACAGGTCTCACTAGAGAACTTTTCTGTGGGTGTGTGAGCATAGGCAGGATTTCTGTGTGTCCCCGTTACTGGTGTAGTCAGTACCTTCAGCAGTCACTGCCTTTATCACAAGGTGCTTGGCACCCAGTTTGGGGACCCCACCTGTCAGCATCTTTGCTGTTGTAGATGAAGCCAACTACAGTGATGGTGAGAAAGCTGGGGGTTTCTTTGTGGGCTGGCCACAGGCAAATATTTGCTCATGTTTGGGAAGAAGAGTGTTTTTTCCTCCAGTGTAACTGGATTAATAAGGGATTTAAATAACTCTATTAAAATGTTAGCAGTAGCAACCTAGAAGAAATGAGAGCCACTTCAGGAGGGAATGGTGTCTGGAAGGGTTTCAAAGTAAGTCTCCTGATCTGAGACTCAGCTTGCTCCCTTTTTCTTGCTGTCACATCATCCCAGTTCTTCAGTCACAACACAGAAATCAGACAAGGCAGAGAAGGGGTTAGTTTCATTCCTGCATAAGTGAAGAGGGATGGGGAGGAGCAGTGAGGGGTTTTTTTGAGAGAAAATCTTTTTTTATGCCTCCTTCACAGCCCACAGCTGCAAACAGGCAGAACTTCTTTACTGCGTCCTTTCCCCCCTTCCTTCCCTGCCCATCCTGATTCACATTTGGCACTCTGCTCTGCGCCGCTCCCATACTGTGGGTCAGATGAACACCCATTAGTCCTGGCTAGAATCTAAAAATAAGAATTGAAAGAAAAAAATCAGAACAGTGTGAATCAACCTGTAATCATCTTTCTGTTCTCCTAATGGGAGAAAAGAAAGAGGAAATCAGTGGAGACACTGTTTTACTTCTTCTCTTTCCAAGACAAAATTATTCTGGCATTTGCAGCAGTTGTTCTCTTGCTACAGGTTTTCTAATTTGCACACTTAAAAGGCACTTCAAAATTTAGGTGCATTAGCTCAAAATGCTTAAGCAGACCATCCACCCACTTCTCTCTGCTCATGAATAGAGCTACCACAAGCAGCCTGATGAAGGAGGAATGCAGCTCAAAACCACACCGTTGAATTTACATGGTGTTCTCTCAGAACCAGGGATAGATCCGTCCTTTGTGGGGGTTAACTCTAGAGTAAGCAGTGTGTTTACTATATGTAGCAGCTGCCATTGGATCTTAATTTCAAAGATTCTTTTAACACATTTTAAGCATAAAAAAAAATCCTATGTGCAGTTTTGAGTCTGACTTGCTCTTCAATTCATGAGTGTAAAACCTGCGGGCCTTCCCTCTGAAGTTAGTTACATTTAAGACTTTTTCTTTTAGATTACAAGTAAAATTTGGAGGGAAAAGAAAAAAAAAAAAAAACACAGAAGAAGCTTTTCTCAGAACTACTGCATTTTTCTAGGGCATCTTTTTTTCAAAGTAATAAAAGCCCTGAGACAGTACAAGGCATAACTCAGTTACTGTAACTTTAAGAGATTGCAGCATGAGCCTTTAATTGCTTCTTGTGTTTTGTTCTAGTTTGGTTTTGCTGAAAGGGATGTATCACAGGGAGTGGAAGAGAATTCACTGTTTTTTGAAAAAGATGAGGCCCTGACATTCACAGACTTGGCTGGCAAAGAAGCTGCACAAAACCAAAAGGGTGGAGACGTGTCCTTTCATGGGCAGTTTGGGGGGTTTATCTTCTCTTCTTGCACTGAGGAGCTTTTGATTACACCTGCTCAAACAGCATTCTGGTAATGCAGCTTCCTGTGGCCTTGCCAGGTGACGTCCCCACCAGACAGCTACCAGCCAGTCCCACCGCCACAACTGCCCATCAGAGAACACGTGGATGTGGTTATTGTTCCTCCTGCCCAGCTGGAACACTGACTTCCTTTTTTTCCTCTCTAACTTGTAATAAATAGATCATATAGCTATATGGATAATAAACAGATTGTCTGGGTTGTAGTAAATTTCTTGCCAGAGAGGGACCAAGACATTCATAGCTCTTCCTTCCTGGCCCTGAGTGGCCACTCGCCCTGCCCCATGGACAGCTCTGGCAGAAACCAAGGCTCTGGCTGCAGCTCAGTGAAATCTTTCAACATGCACCTTTTTTTCCTTGGTCCTGACCCCTGAGGCTGGCTGAAATTAAATGGGCAAGGTGGAGCTCAAACATTCATTTTTCAGAACTGTCTTTTAGTTCTGGTCCTAAAGAGAAAAAGAGGGAAGGCAAGCACAGGGCCACACTTTGCAGGCCTGTGTTAGACCTTGTCTGTAGTGTCAGGAAGGTGTCTGCAGGGCCATGTCCCCAGTCACTCAGTAATGGGGAGGAACAGCAGGGCAAAATATGGCACTTCAAAGCCCCTTCCAGGGTCTGCTCTTTTCACAGCAGCTGGAGCTGCTTCCTTTCCTGGACCCCTTCTGCCACCATTGTAGAGGACTTCCAAAGCAACTGTGAGCTGATGAGAAACAATAGTAAGGGCACTCCAGCACTGTAAAAGGCATTTGCTTTGAATTAGGGCAGTATGGCAGCAGGATCTCAGCTGAGACTGCTCTTCCTGCTCTTGCAGCCATGGATGGCCATGGACACTGGGCAGCAGCCTGACTTTTCACTGCTGCAGATAAACAATTGAACTGCTGAGATTTTTCTCCTCAGCCCACTAAAGCAGAATCTGGGAGTGAAGCATTAAAGTCTCCCTTAAAAATCAAATTATGCGGCCCAGGAATTTTTGAGTGTTGTTTTGAAACATACTTGAAGTTTTGCCCTGGTGTTTCTGGCCTTTTGTTCAGGAATATGACTCTGTGTATGTGAGATTTTCTGCATATCTTTAACAGTCAGAGGACATCCAGTGGCAGTACTGTGTCTTCTCTGATTTACATTTTTTAATGCAGCATGACAAGTGGGGTGCACATGTAGATTTACAAGAATTCTACACAAATCTCCAGCTTTGTTCAAGGCTGAACCAGATCTATCACAATGCAGTAAAATTATATTCTTTCTAGATCATACCTTAGTATAAAAATTATATGTATCTATAGTAACCTGCAACCTACAAACCTGGGAAATAAAGAATAACACCGAGGAGTTTGAATTTTAAAGTATTTGTTGTATGTCTCTGACCTAAAAATTGTGGAATCACTGGCTAAGCTGGAATGTAGGCAGTCCTCTAAAATGTCCCAGAGTCAATAGATAAAAACAAAAATAATGCAATAAGTGCTGCTGTTTTATTCTATCTGTTTCATTTGAGTTGTCTTGAAACTGACACAGTATTAATTCTGGAAATCCAAAATGCTCCTATCAGCATAGATGTGAGTCAAAGAGAGGTCAGCAAGCAGACAGCATGAGAATTACTGACCTACATAAGACTGGTTTTAAGTGCCTATTTGTTGCCCAACTTGGAAAGCCTTCCTAGTGACTTGTAATGGTCAAAGTGGGTGAGTGAGACTTTTCTGAAAATTGGGGAGTTTAATGTGTCTCAGAGTTGTGTTTCAAAATACATAATCCATCAGTTTCTCTCTAGGGAGCTACTAATAGGGCATGGAAAGTAAGACATTTCAACTTTGGAGTAAATTTCTGTGTTGATTATTCCTGCTATACAGCCTGCAGGAGGCATTCCACAGTCATTTTAAAAGTATTTTTTAAAAATTCTTGGAGTTCTTATTCTTGGAAAGCCTTTTCTGTCCTCCTTGAACCTTCACGGTAACTCAGAATGTGGCATTTTGAATATTAAATCCTACGGTAGCTCATAAAATTTGGTTTATTTGATGTCACAGACTGATAGTTCTGTGGGGCTTTCAGCAAAACATAAAGCACCAAGAAGATGGCCCTTAGAGATTTCATTTTTCACAGCCATGCTGGATGCAGCCCTTAGTTTGATTCATGCCTGTTCACCACAGAGACTGAATAAAAGCCAAGGATTTTGTGCTTCTGATTTCCTTTTAACAAAACTATTTCCTAACTCAGCTTCCCTGCTGATGCTTTCCAGACAGGATTTGTAAGACTTGGTCAGAAAAAGGCACTTGCCAGTTACCAGTCATCCAGCCTATCCCTTTCATGTTTTTTACTGGGAGAAGTTATCTTAAAAATACGCCATCAGATTTCATTCCAGAGAAATCCAGGAGGAAAGAGAATGCACCCTGCTGGGTCTCAACCTGCTCTCCATCTCTTCAGCAGGCTGGAGCCCTCTCCTGTGCCAGTTCCCTTTTGTGTGCAAGGGGTTGGAGGACAGAGGCCACAGCATGGATCGAAGGGTGCAGGGTAGACAGGTTTTTCCCTGCATCTCCCAGTACATCTCTCTCAAAGGGACTCTTAGGACCTGTTTTCTCTTACAGCTCTAAAAAAAGGCTCTGAAGATGTACCACAATTCAGACTTTCAGCTGGGAGTTGCAAAAGCTTATGAGAAAACTCCTGATGCTCGGAAGGAGTGAATTTACACCATTCTTTCCCCCATCCATATGCTTACTACTGCAGAAGCAAAGATTAATTAGTACTTTTTGCTTTTCAGATATCACATGTTGGAGCTTTTACTTTTAAAATAGAAGTACAAAAAAAGGAATTTTCCTGCTACTCTTGGACTTCTCTGAGGTTTTGATTAGCTGGCAGAGGACGGTTTTGGTTAATGGAGTGGATCTATGGCTTTGTTGGGTGTTTCAGTTTTGGCTTCCATTTTGTATCAAGAACAAAAGACAAACCGAAGACGGATGATATAGAGTAATAATAATAATGTCAATACATCTCCTTAGCCTTCATCTGTATCCTACCTGAAAGTGATTAAGGTGCTGTGACTATATAAATGGTTAATAATGATATAACAAATTTTATGTCCTTGTCAACTAATGTTTCCACTACGTGGGTGGAAACTACTTTTCTGGTTAGACACGTGTTGGAATGTTTGCAATATAAATGTTGGAGTCCAAGAAATGTAATAAGGACAAGAAAGGAAACAAATAATATAATGTTTATTTTCATTTGTCTCTAAGGAAGTCTCAAAACCCATGAAAATTGGGGGTTTTATGTTTTCATTAAAACACGTTTTACATTGCCCATAAAAACACAACTTCAAAATAACCAAATTCAACTTGCTTGCATTAGAAAAGTTCATTTTAATTAGGCCAGTTACATACCTTTTAACATTACCAGTGTCAGACTATGATAATGCTGTGTGACCCATAACTCACACATCTGAGAAATGCTGCCTTTCCTAGTGGAAATGGATTAAAAACTTGCTCCCTTACTGTAAGATGCACAGCATGTTGGATGAGCAACATTGTGTGCTCATCTCTAGGGAGTTTAGTGTAAAACAACTCCAGATTTTGTTTGGTGATCTCAGAGCTGGCTGAATAATTCCAGCCTTCCACAGCTCCAAATGCTGACATGCAGGGAGATAAAAGTTTTGGATATTAAAATCCTGCTCTGTGATACTGAAGGAGATTAGTTTTTGGATTCTATTCATTGACACAAAGGCCAGTGCTGAATGGAGGTGATATTTATTGTCTATGAAACCCCTGAGTAAGCTGAAATCACTTTAGGCATGTACATGCATACATGTATTCTCTCACATTTAGCCAACTCCCCACGATGCTGTTTCTTTGAGCCAAGAACAGACAACTTTCAGGGACTTGGCTTGAAAAGATGTGTGCATGTAACACCCTCTGTCACATTTTACAAGAGGCTGCAATCAAGCAGTCTTTATACTTGGATTGTCTAGACACGGTGACAGTGGGAGGGGACAAGTGAAAGAAAAAGCCCATTTTGTCAGTCATTCACTTTGCATCAAATTCTCCTTCCCTGTGTGCTGCTGTTGCCAGTGAAAAGATAAAGCAAGCAAAAACCAAACAAAAATCAAGACGTTCATAATTCACTAGTTCTCTATACATATAAGTCCTAGTAATAAAAACCCAAACCATTTTTTTAAACTACCAGTACATATGTATACCATCCCCTTGTTTATTCACCTTCTTCAGAATAAATACTTGTAGCAATTTTTCTTTTTGCAGCTGATTTGTCATTTCAACTTTTTCCTTATCAAAGTGTAAATGAAATATGTAGGGTTGTCTTGTCAGCAGTTGTAAATTTACACATGAAATATTCCTGGATTTCAGTGGAGGGTTTTTTTTCCCTGCTCAGCTGAACGTTTGTGAATGAGCAACAAGAAAACCACTTTCCCTCCCACTGGTCTCCCAGATTTCATGTTTCCTATCTCTTTTTTTCTTTAATTTTCTTCTCTACTTTTTTCATGAAAGCACATGGGAAAAATAAGAGGAGAAACAGAGCTGGGAGGGGAAAGGGAGGAGGTGATAGAGTTTCACAGGGATGTAAGTCTGCAAGCCAACAAAAAGGCTGTGAAATTCTTCTTTAAACAGTAAATCCCACATATCACTTGATTTGAGGTGATTAAGCCCATGTTGCAGCTTTTAAGCAGGCTGATTTAATGGCTTACTCCTCCCTGCTCTGGTGGTCAGCACCTCTCCTCCCTTCCTGTTGAGCTGGGATTTCTCTTGTGCTATTTTTGCTCACTGCCCACGTTTTGCTCTCTGCACATCACAGCCACACTTTCTCAGAGGTGTAGCAGGGTCCAAGTAGTAAGTACCAGACTCATCCCTCCTGCCCAAAGCCCTCTGGGCTCTGCCCATGCTGAGAGCAGGGAGATGAGCCATCACCCCACAGGGCTCTTGCCTGCCACATGGTCCTGCTTTACTCCCTGGCAGTGCTCATAGGGCTCCTTGGCTCTGAGAGGAGCCAGGAAAACCTCAGATCTGAGAGACATCTCCAAACAAAGGAGAGCCAGAGTCTCCAGAGCCAGACCGCCCTGCTGTTGAAATGGTAAAAGCAATAGTTGTGATTCCACAAACAGTTTTTCACAGCTGATATGAAGCTGGCCAGGGCACCTCTGCACCTCTCATGGTCCCTGTGGGCTCACCTGGTGTCACTGCTGGTCCTGGGGATGCACAATGCTCTGCACCTCCAGCTCAGCTTCCAGGGCGAGCAGAGGCGGGAGGTCAGCATGGCTACTGCTGCAGTAACAGCAGCTGCAGTAACAGCAGCCTCCAGGCTGCAAACTCCTTCTCCTCAACCAGCTGCTGCTTTAGCTTCTTGAGGGATCTCAGCTCATGCCACCCATGCAGCAAGTGAAGAGTCGGGAGTCCATTTTTCTGTTCTCTCGAAAAGACTTAAACATGTTGGTGAGGGAGCTGTGCTGAATGGATGTGGTGTCTTGAAGGGAATAAAGAAATGCAAAAAGGGCAGTTTTAAGTCAGGCTAAGAGCAAGAGAGGCTAGACCCATGCTAACTGCAGGCAATACAACTCCAGGAAATAAATAAAAATAAAATTACAGCATAACAGAATCATTTAGGTTGAAAAAGATCTCTGAGATCATAGCATCCAGTCTTTGACTGATCACCACCTTGTCAACTAGACCATGACACTGAGGGCCGTGTCCAGTCCTAAACCCAGTCTGGCTGGATCTGATCCCTTGGTAGTCCTGTGTGTGCCTTGTGACTGTACTCAAGATGATCTGTTCCATAACCTTCCTGAGCACCAAGGTCAGACTGACAGGCCTGTATTTTCCCAGATCCTCCTTCTGGTCCTTCTTGTGGATGGTTGTCACATTAGGCAAACAAAATGGTGCTTGTTTTTCTGAACAGACTTGTAGAATAACTGGAAGTATCTGGAAATTGCAGAAAATACCCTTCAACAGAAATGTTTTTCTTTTTAATTAGGCAGGTTAGATGTGGGAAGCAGGTATCCAGACTGTGGACTGTCACAGAAAAACAGGGAGCTGCTGCATAATTTTTCAAGCATTAGCACTGGTGAAACATTCTTTTTCTGAATCCCATGAGTTTGTCAAAACCAATTTCCTGTGTTGATGTTGGGGTAAGGCATAGAAAATAGCCAGCCTGGCAGCTACAGAAAGATTAGGAAATTTTAAAAGCATAGACTTGTTATTTACCTAAAGTGACAGATATTGTCTGAAATGTGAAAAGAAATGTGGGGCAAAAAAAAAAAAAGTACTTCACTGTATTTTTTTTCTATTCTCTGCATTTTCTACCTATGTATTTATATATTCTGAAAAAAGTATGTCTAGTAAGTCATTTTTTAAGATTTTTTTTCCCTGCCACTTCTCTTCCAACCTCACTGTTCAGAGTATGTTGTTTATGTGCCAGGTTGCATCTTAGAGTCACTGTACTGGTTCCAATCAAGGATGCATCCAGACAAGTATCTGATCCCCTGGGTTCATCACACCCAACTCCAGAAACTCAGGTTTTGTGTCTAGGTTCAACTTGGGCCAATAGGAAAGAGTTCAGTAACACCACCACGTGGATTAGAGAAAGTTAGAGCTAGCAGATGAAAGGCAACACCAGGTAATGGGACTAAGCTTGCAGGACTGCTTCTGAGCTGTGGCGAATCACCCTGTCTCCCTCCACGCAGAGAGAGGCAGGCACCTAAAATAAAGAGAGATTAACCCAGGCCCTGGTAGTGCCCCATGAGGGTGCTGAACAAGAGGTTATAAGAATTGAAAAAACTTGGAGCAACCTTTTTGAAAAGCTGTAGTTTTTGAAACCCTCTCGGTTTCCTGTGCAGAATCTGTACTTGGAGTTGCTCTGCATTTGACGTGTTAATTCTTCTGGGACTTTCCCTAGTTTCTTAACGTGGGTGCCTTTGCCAGCCCACCTTCTGTTACCAGTGGTTTTAGCCTTCAATTTGGTACTGCATGAAAAGGAGCTTCCTTTTTTTTTCAGCTGTGCCCTCTGATAGCTCCCTCCTACTTTCCTGCTGTAATAATTCTTGTCTCACTGTGGCTGCTCTCCTGCCTGCCGTGCAGAGCTCCAGCAATGGAAGAAGGGTTTTATTGTCTTCAGGTGAAGTCCACTCCTGTGTAGTTGGCAAGGTCAAATGTGAATCACAAGCTAAGTGCTTCATTCTGTGTTCTGAGGGCAGTCTTGAATATCTCCAGCTGCACTTTTTTGGCTGAGTCCTTTGCCTGCCAGTTGCATCCTCCTGGCAAAGGGTGGGCAAGATGGGTTTCATCCTCTTTGTACCTCCATGCAAAACCTTGCTTGTCAGGGCTGGACAAAGATCTGCCTAAGAGTAGGCAGGACCCTCTTCCCCAGGCCTTGATGGAAAATTCCTGAGGGGAAGATTTTCTGTGAGCTTTTTTCCAACATGTTGCTGTTTATATTCAAACCACTGCAGGTTTATTTCCAAAGTACTTAACTTTTGAGCAGTGAACTTAATTTGAGCCTCATCATATTGGAGGAGATC
This sequence comes from Promerops cafer, assembly GCA_013398275.1. Classification (NCBI taxonomy): domain Eukaryota; kingdom Metazoa; phylum Chordata; class Aves; order Passeriformes; family Nectariniidae; genus Promerops; species Promerops cafer. The sequence goes on along the minus strand of VZSE01006462.1, from coordinate 7,748,453 downwards.
TGGTGAGCATCAACATATGAGCACCTATCCTTTCCTTGCTCTCCTAGGATTTTAGATAATGGGCTGTGTGCAATGTAAGGATAAAGAAGCAACAAAACTGACTGACGAGAGGGATGGCAGTTTAACTCAAAGCTCAGGCTACCGCTATGGGACAGATCCCACTCCGCAGCACTATCCTAGCTTTGGTGTGACTTCAATCCCAAACTACAACAACTTCCATGCCACAGGAGGCCAAGGACTGACCGTGTTTGGTGGAGTCAACTCCTCCTCTCATACAGGGACGCTGCGTACAAGAGGAGGAACAGGTGAGCTTTGAAGTCTTATTTTAGTGCTCATCGTGGCCTGACTGTCTCAGCATGTTGCTTTTAGGAAGAGTTATTTAATGAAATATTGTGAAGAATTGAAGTAGGGTGGAGGTGGATCTTCACCCCTACCTTTGCTAATTTGCAGGTTCACTTGGGGCTGAGAAATTATGTGTACATGCCAAATTTGGCTAACTGCCTCATCCCTCTACCAGGGAATGTAAAGTGTGGGCTGAGCCACCTCAAGTAGTTAAATGCTTGGCATGGCTACATCTAAACTGTCTCTTCAACCCCCTTTGCCTGCTTGGGCTCCTGTGACTGTACAGAGTGAAGGAGGTGGAGTGCCCACTGGCTGCATAAGACCAGAGACATGAGACTCATTCAAAAAGTTGGAGGGTTCAGTTTGGTTTGCTCCTCTGCAACAGGAGTAGCTTACCTGTGGCTTAGCTACATCATCTCTTGAGGTTCCTTTCCCTCCTGTCTTTTGTGATGGAGTATAACCCACTTATCTTTTTCTTTAGGTGTAACTCTTTTTGTGGCGCTTTATGACTATGAAGCAAGAACAGAAGATGACTTGAGTTTTCACAAAGGAGAAAAATTCCAGATACTTAACAGCTCGTAAGTTTTAGGCTTGGGAATCTATTTTTTAATAGTTTCAAACTTATAATGTTTACAATAACGTTTGCTTATGTTATTAGTAAAATCTGGTGTTGGATATTCAAGTATGGAGGGGATTTACTCTATGCTTACGTACTCGTCCTTACATGTAGTGCACTTCTGCAAAGTGCTGAATTGTTTGGGAAAAAAAACTTCAACCACATGCAGCTTTACTTTAGAAAAAGTGTTAGATTGTGTGATTTGCTGCTTACATTTTACAGTAACCCCACATTCAGAACTGAGACTACCAGCTCTGTATTTTATCAGTAGCTACAGAGGTTCTGCAAGGCATGTGCTAACACCTTTTCCAATCTGCTGCAAGTATCCCTACACAGAAATGAGCTAAAAGCTGATTCACAAAAGAGTCATTATCCAGACTCACATGCCAAGTTTAAAAGCATTTTTTGTCCTTTTAAAGGTAGGTGATGGAGTCAGAACTTCCTAAGTTCTGTTGCATCTGACATGAAAACCACATTTCCGTTCTGGAAATCATCAACTTAAAATTAATTTTATCAACTGCCCATAAAAAAAACCAATCCCTTAGCAATTTAAAAATAACTTCTAAAACTCACTGTGCTACTGACCTATATCTGAACATCTTGTAATTCTTGGCTAAGAGCATAAAGTGGCAGGCTCTGTGTTATGTTCACTACTGCTAACATGTAGAGGTAAAAATGGGTTAACAGCCAAGTATGTCACTTTCTAAAGGCTTTGTGATATTGGTCTTCTCTTTTTTTTCTTATAATATGTGACAATGAGGCAAATTCACCCCTGGTGCAACTCCTGTTAATTTTAATATATCAACTGCAGGGTTGGAATTGGCTCAGTGTACATTGAAGTTTTTAAAAAAATCAAGTAATTCTGTGGAATATTTCATGAAGCTAAAGAGCTTTGATGTAGATGAAAGCACAGAAACTTCAGTTACGACTTGTAGAGGGAGCAGCAGTTTAAAACCTTTCTGCTTCTAAACTAGCAGTTGGAAACGAACCCTTTTTAAACCTATGATCCATTTTTGTTCACACTGCCTTGTGCTTTCCTAACCTTGCACAAACTATGCCATAATTTGAAACAAGAAGTTCCACACATTATAAATACCTTGTATGTGCCAGTTGGTGAAATCTGGCGGTGCTCACCAGGACTTACAGAGCAATCATCCTTGGAGCTGGTGAGACAGAGAGATTCCCCTTCATGTCGGTGGCTGCAGTGCATGCATTTTGATGCAGGTAATTACTGCCTGGAAGAAGGGTTTCTAAGAAGGGAAAAAAGACCAAGCATTCATTGATTTTCCCGTAGGATTATAGAAGCTCAGTTCCCATTGTAGTTAGGTGTATTTGCTTATAAACGCGGTCCTGACCACACCTCTGGAGTAGTGACAGCCAGACCGGGAATCTCCAGAAAGCTGCTTTTCTGTAAGAATGCCTCCCCTCTTCACTTACATCAGGAATTACATTAAATAAGCCCATTTTTTAAGCACCTGCCAATGCTGCTTGCATTGAAAGTGTATATGTGCAAAAAAGTAGTTTGTCTGGAATTTTTGGAGGGGTTTGGATTTGGATTTTGCTTTAGCTCTCAACAAACGAAATTTGATTTGTGCTTTGGAGTAAACATTCAGCACAACCCCTGAAAAGACATACAGGGGGTATCCCGGTGATTTGAACCCAGAAATTTTACTAAAGGCAGTCTGGGTGAAAGAGGTACCTGCAGAGTGGTTCAGAGCAGAGCCTGACTTTGGGGCTTTGGAACATGTGCCATCCCCAGCATTCCCACCACCACACCCTGTCTGGCCCCACTGACTAGCTGCCTCCTACCTCAGCTGCAGGTCTAAAATTAAGAGCTGTGAAAAAAGCCTGCATTCCTCCTCCTTTCTGGCAGTGCTTTGAGAGATTTAAGCTTCTCTGTCAAAGCAGAGGGGGTTGTTTCTGATGCTGGGATCATCCACGGGCCTGCTGTTTTCCTCCCTAGATACGACAAAATACCTCCATCTAGTGGACTCTCTGCACACTAAGGAGAAGAGATGGAATGGTACAATTCATCAAGCTCAGTGTGGCATAATGCCTCAGAAATATTCTACAGCAGCATATGGGGGAAGGGCTAGCACTTCACTGGCAATACTGGAGACACAAACAAGAAGAGCCATTTGCCTGACATACTAATGCACACACGGTGTATTAAAATAGTGTCAACTGCCAGCCTCTGCAAAAGCTATTTGCACTTCATGTTTCTTGAACTGTAAAATTGGAAGTGTCTCCTTTTCGACTAATCACAGCTGTTTTCTAGTTGTTTTCCATAGAATTCGTCCTCCTTTAAACTGTTGAATAAAGTGAAGTTGAAAATTTAAAGAATTCACCTTGACACAACCTTTCCTTCCAGTAATAGCTTAGACAGTGTGTTTTCTGTAACTGTTTGCTTCCAGAAGAGGCTGAGTTCTCCAGTCATGTTTGATAATAGTGTTTTATTTAGTGAACATGTCTCTGGTTTACAGAGAGAAGAACTGTGAAAGAATTTCTAAGCAGTCCAGAAATAGAAAAGAGAATGCTTATTAGTAGCGGTAGGAGTTAAACACTGCTGAATCTGGTGCTGAGAATGAAATAGAAATTGCTAAATCCCAAATCATTGCATCCTGCAAGAAGTTGAGAAATCTTGAGAAATAAACTCTTAAAGCTGCACATCCTGCAGCAATGTGCATTGTCTGAAAGGCAGTCCCACTGTGTGCACCAGTGTAAGACAAAAATTCATGCTAAGCCTACAGAATGCTGCCTTAAGATGGTCCTGCATGAACCTCCTCACATTTAAATGTTGTAGAAGAAGAACTTTTTGTAAGTATTTGAAAATGCAGCCTAGTCCTGTGCTACCTCCTCCAGGTGACCAGCAGAGGGAATCTAGACAGTGAAGTGTGATCCTTAAGGGCCATCTGAAATGCCATGTTGATAGATGGCTTTTTGATACCTTTGGGTTTCAGATTGTGCTCATAGAATTTTAAAATTAGCAGTGAATGTGAAGTTGTGTTGTGGTTTAACCTCAGAGAGCAACTCAGCCCCACACAGCCACTCATTCACTTCTCCCGTGGTGGGATTAGGGAGAGAATCAGAAGGGTAAAAGTGAGAAAACTCATGGGTTGAGATAAAGACAGTTTAAAAGGTAAAGCAGAAGTCTTGCACAGAAGCCAGGAAAAACAAGGAATTCATTCACTGCTTCCCATAAGCAGGGAGGTATTCAGCCATCCCCAGGAAAGCAGGCTTCCATCATGCCTAACTATGACTTGGGAAGGTAAACAAAATCACTCCAAACATTCCCCCCTTGTCCGTGTTCCCCAGCTTTACATGCTGAGCATGATGCCACATGTTATGGAGTACCCCTGTGGTCAGCTGGAGTCAGCTCTCCCAGCTGTGTCCCCTCACACAGATCCGTGCACACTCCCACCCCCTCTCTGGCCGGGTGAGAGGCTGAAAAGACCTTGACACTGTGGGAATGCTGCTCAGCAGTAATGAAAACATCCCTGCGTTATCAACACTGTTTCCAGCACAAATCCAAAACATAGTCCCATACCAGCTACTTTGAGAAAAATTAACTCTATCCTAGCCAAAACCAGAACACAGCATCCATTTTGGTGATTATTCCTATAAGCTCTTTCAAGGGTCTGTATTAGAAAAATTGCTATGGATACAGTTTTCAATATTCTAGTCCAAATTCAGCCCTCACCAAACCTGATTACACTGGGCTGTTCTGCCTCTTCATGCCATTATGCTGCATCTGAAAGGCTGCAGTACTAATCACTGCTGCAATAATTCTAGATGTAAAGAAATAGGTATATTATTTGGGTTTAGATGCAGACAGCTCTCTCGGAAGCATGCCAGTGATAAAGAGACGAGTCGCTGTGGCTTCTTACGGCCGCGCAGTTTCGGGTGCTGTTAACGAAGTCAGATCATTGTCTTTGCAGCTGTGTCTCGCTCTCACTTCTCCTTCTTACCTCTGTTTTCACAGGGAAGGAGACTGGTGGGAGGCCCGTTCCTTGACAACAGGCGAAACTGGTTACATTCCCAGCAATTATGTGGCTCCAGTCGATTCCATCCAAGCAGAGGAGTATGTTTTCTTTTTTTGTTCTAAAGACCCATTAGTGCTGTATTAGAAGGTGGTGTGAGGAGTTGGTTTTGATTGATTGCAGCGATTTTTCAAATGACTTACATTATATTTATTTCAGTTCTTAACTGCACTGATAAATAATTAGGTAATTACTAACAAAAGAAGCACGAGCTCAGTGCTTTATCAATGTCAAAACAAAGGAAGAAAACCTAAAGGAACACAGGTCTGCTTCCTTTTTTCAATTGTCAGCTAATTTCAAGATTTAACCAAAAGGTGCCCTTGCTTTTCCTGAGCCAACTTGTAAAAATATTTTGAGTCAATTAGTGTGCAAACTGTCCATTAAAGAGGGCACGTTGTATCAACAAATACACATCCTAGGATAGATAGGATGCCCACAATGCATGCACAAGGCTGCCTAATGAGGACCCATCTATGCAAAGAAAAGGAGTGATGTGGGTATTCACGTTATTTCCAATATAAAAGATACAGTGGAGGAGCTTACAGAGCTGAGCAGGTACTACTGGAGTCTGTACTTCAGGTTATCCTTGGTTGATTGTGAAACAACACAAAAACGTTGCTGCAGGAAGTAAAAAAGGCTGTAACCTGAAAGCCTCCTATAGAACCACAAGTAAAGTGGTGGAATCTCTTCCTACTGGGATTTTATAGCTGTGCTGCAGCAGAAATACTGAGTACTAGTAAATCACTATGTAAGTCAAATATTTATAGCAACATCTGTACAAATACTGCTCTTTAGCAGCGACAGTTTTCTGCCCTTTTCCTTGTGTATACCCTCCACCCACCACATCTTCATCTCTGTTTGTCCAAGTCTGGCCTTTGTCGGAGGACACCAAGCATTCTCAGCACCTGCTGATTATGGGCTTAATGCAAAGAGCTGCTGCCCAGCACAAGGAACATCTACGACATGGTTTGTCACGTTGGCTTTCCAGCATGATAAAAGAGACACAGTGTGACAAAAGTGGTCGACTGTATCTGAGTAACCACAGTTTCCGCACAAAATCCTCTCCGTGTCTGGGCTTTGTGACACTATTTAGTAATGCTAGGTCACATTTGTCTTACTATTTCTGGTATTTCCCTAAGGTGGTACTTTGGCAAGCTTGGCCGAAAAGATGCCGAGAGGCAGCTGCTGTCGTTTGGAAACCCTAGAGGTACCTTCTTGATCCGGGAAAGCGAAACTACCAAAGGTAGGCTGGGCAAAGGTATTCTATGAATGAGAAGATAATAAGGGAAGAATTGTGCTGAGTGTGTGAAATGCTGTTTTCAGTGGTATGAAGGTAGAGATTAAGTATCATTTTGCATGTGTTTGTGTTAGGGAATTGGATGTCTGGACATCCTAGGTCTTAGGGTGAGTGTTCGAAGTAGAGAACAACCTAAGTACAACTCACGCTCAACCCATGGTATCTGCAGTGCAAGCCACATGGTCCAATCCTTTGAAATGCTGGATCCTTGGGGGGAACAAAAAAAGGAGAAAAAAATTATGCAGCCATTTTAAATTCACATATTAACAGGGAAAAGACTTGAATATGCTTCTAATTAATATATTCATAAAGTATTCAACTGTATCCATTCCGTTGAAGTCAAGTGGAAGGGTGTATTCTCCTCCTTTCCTCTAAAAATATTGGAGGAGTTCCAGTTTTCTTGGCGGGTGCTATTTTTGCTTTTACATTTTGCTCACAAGGCCTGTCAACATCTTCTTCAAAAGCTTCACATGTATGAAAAGATCTTTCTAATTCATACAACTATTGAGCAGAAAACCTGCAACTAAGTAAAAACAAACCTGGCCATTTCTCAATTAACCAACAATCCAAAACAAAAGCTATGGGAGGCATAAATCACTAGAATTAATTCCATACAAGTTCTGTAGTCTAATGATGGTTCACATAATTAAAGCACCGACTTGTCAGTGCTTTGATCAGAGCACACTATCAGCTAGGCTTAGCATGCAAAACGTCATGGCTAGTGAAGGAGTTTAAAGAAGAGAAGCAGTACTCGCACTCCTCTCTCCCTGACCTATCTTCAGATGCTGCATTCAATCATCTAAAATTGTAAGTTTTGCATTATTGCCTCCTGAAGTCACTGGATTCTTCCTTTGCTGCCTATAACTCTGAAGACTGTTTTTGATGCAAAACCTGAATAGACTCGCTGTTGTTCCAGGCTGACAATTCCTTGTCACCCCACAGCTTCACCATGCTTCCCATAGCAGTGAGGCACTCTCACCAGGAACAAGACAGGCTCTAACTTGCTCTTTTTCTGCAAATAGCCTCCACCTGTTTTTTTTTCACCAACAGTTGCTCTGATATGTGTGAGGAGCAGGACTTCATCCCACTCTGTGCCAAGTTTAAAAATTCACTCATATATGCAGCCATGGATCCTAAAAACAAACACAACACTGTTTCTCTAAACCCCATTATCAGTTTAGTCTGGTTTCCCTAGTTTTTATACAGTGATAGGGGATATGTTTTGTAGTGCTGTTTACTTAGCTAAGTCAGGAGTTTTTCTAATTTCTTGTGAGACACAAAAGCATTGGGGAAATCTAGTAATCCATCATGGATGGACTTAGAGCAGCAAGTTTAATTTCTCTGCGTTCAAACTTAAGGCTCTCTGTATCTTCAAGCAGAGTTTGCATCAAAGCTATAGGAAAAAAACAAACATGCATGTTTTATTGTAAAAAATGCCTATTTCCCTTCTCATCCTTGGGGTGTTTGAGTGTGTTGTTAGAAGAAAAGAGAGAGCTTGTCCAAGAGAGAGAAAAAAATCAATTGGGTGGGCTCACATGGTGAGTTCTGACATAAGTCTTCTCAAAATGCCCTACCCAAACTAGTCATTGTGGGCTTAAGGCAGGAATTGTTTTATGACCTAGAATTGTCCCTTCTGCTTTAAATAATAACAATAATAAAATTAATCAGGATCATGTTAGAAGTATGATCAGGGATGATTTCAGCATGAATTTAACCTCCCTTGATCATGGTTGCCTTCTCTTCTTACTTTCAAAATAAATCATATGGAGCTGGCTTTTCATTTTTTCAGTGCCTGACTACCCAGGTACTCCATCAGCTCTTGTCTGTATTATTCTTCACCTGGTTTCAATCTCCACCTTTCAAGACTGTCTGGTTTTAGTTGTTTGGCTTTTTTTAAAAAAATCATTAGTATGATATATTGTAATGTCGTATTTCTATCCCAAATTTTTATTATTTATTTTTCTTGTATTTAAATTTATCATCAGAGAATAATGAATAGTATAGATAACCAACAGCCTAAATAAATGGATAATGAAATACATCTTGGTTCTTGTTTATGTCCAGGTTTGAACTAAAGCTCCAGTCCTGCAACTTGATCTGAGGTCAGTGGGGGTCCACAGAGGGCCACCCACACAGCTCTGACTGTAGACCTGGAGCCACAGATTGTTTACATTTTCCTAAAGAATCTAAAATAGTGACCAGATACGCAGGGAGCGTGACTAAAGAAAGTACAGCTGCTGCCAGTGGATCAAAACTCAAAAATGCGGAGGTGGAGAAGACAGCCTGGAAAATTCTGATAGGAGGCTGACAATGTACAGCCCAGAGTGGTGGTACAAAGCATGCACAAGATGTGCTTGCAAATCACCAAAAAGCTTTGAACTCCTAGTTGAGAGAAATGTACTGACTCGGGGAGAATCTCTTCAGAAAACTGTCCTAAACAAACAGTATTTTTCTACACTTAGAAATCACAGAATCACAGCAAGGCTGGAGTTGGAAGGGACCTTAAAGATCATCTAACTCCAACCCCACCAAAATAAATACATAAAAGTAAAATAAAATTTAAAAAAAAAAAAAAAAGGAAAAAAAAGAGCCATAAAACAACCCCTGACACTCCTTTAAGAGTACCTCCCATTCAAATAAACCAGAATCATCTGTTTTAAGTGCTGGCTTTTTTCCTCCTATATAGGGGACAAACAACAGGGAATTTGAGAAATCCTTGGAGTCAGGGTGGAGACATTTTGCTCACTGCGTCTCCCTCAGGGATGAGCCACCCACCAGTGTAACCTGTTGTTGGTTAATGTGGTCAAGGCTGAGGATACATCCAAGAAAGACTTCTTGCACTGGGACCACCTTTCATGTCATACAAAACTGTTTGCTGGTGGTTTTCCTTTTCTGCCCTTAGCTGACATGGTTACCACTGAAAGCAGCAGAGGCTCCAGAAGGAGGACCTTCCTGAGCTCTCTGCAGCTGACAGTTTCCTCTTCTCCTTTTAATGCCTAAATTCCCTTGAGTAAACAAAATATTTCTCTGAGCCATGAGCGAGAACTTGTTTTCTTTGCTGCCTTTGAAAAGGGCCATGTTTTTGTTCAGATGCTGCGTTATGCTGTAAAGAAGTGACTTTGCTTTTGACACTGTAGAGAACCACCACGTGTGTCACTGGATGTGAAATAGGACTGTCCTCCAGAGTAAGACACTTGAACGTGCAGGTCCCCACGTAGGTGGCCGAGCTGTTTTTGCAGTCAGCAGGAAGCCGAGGCTCTGTTCAGCTGCCCGTGACTGCAGACACCGAGTGCCCACGCCAGCATTACAGTGCCATAACACTCATGGAAACTGGGCTGGGATTCAGCTGCCTTCACAGCCCAAGAGGCTTATGCATGGACATATAAATCAAGCCCCCAGCCCACCTGCAGACTGCCACCACTGCACCTAAAACTAAATCCAGCCCATCAACTGAGGTTCCTTTACCTGGCCATGAGCATCCAGAGCCACTTGAAATGCCTGCAGGGCATCCACACGGCTGGAAAAATGTGGCAGCCTGTGGGAAAACTGCCAAGCAGCATGTCCTGAGGCATCTCACATGGCACATAATCCCTGTGCTAGGGCATCTGAATCCCACTAGTAAGCTCTAAAGCCCCACATGGGTTTTGGAAGTTAAACATGAAGTTCTTGCAGATCCACTGGCGCTCAGTCTTGGTGTAGTATTACCTTCCAAGGACTGTGGTGTACAAAATATGCTTATTTGGTTGTTTATTAAGAAGTTTGGGATCCATCCAGGTAACAACACTACCCACATATAAAAGTCATTATCTCCAGAGCTTCCTGTAAAAATCTTGATATTTACCACCCACTGGCATTTACATAAAGTACAGTATTTGCAGTGCAACCTGACACTTAGAATAGGAAAAGTCAATTTAACAGCCTGGAGCAGTAAATGTTAAAATGTGAGTTTTCATTTACACAGAAGTCTCAGTATCTTTCTAGAACATTGTGAAAGAGACATGGTGTGAACATCCCAGGATTTCTCTGACGCTTCTCTCATTGTGGTAGATTAATTCGTTCTTTTTCAGGATTCAGTGAGCTTTTCGGAAGCAATTTCTGTTTCATTTTGTAACAACTGAGCAGGAAACCAAAATCTTTGTGACCAAAAGCTAATTACAATTTTTTATTTCTCCTTTGCTTGGGACAGGTGCCTATTCCCTGTCTATTCGAGACTGGGATGATATGAAAGGAGATCATGTCAAACATTATAAGATTCGTAAACTTGACAATGGTGGATATTATATCACAACTCGGGCACAATTTGAAACTCTTCAGCAGCTGGTTCAGCATTACTCAGGTAATTTTTCAGATAATACATGGCACTCTGAAGTATTTTAAAACAAAAGTGTTTGCTACTGAGCTGATGTATGTGTAAGATGCCCTGAAGAGTCATTTGATCTATGACTCTTGCTTGTTGTAATGCATCTTCTGTTATCCCTTTCCCATTACAATTATAAATGTCTTTGAGTGCTGTTCACAGGATACAGCAGCAGAGCTTTTAAAACCTAACACTTTACTGTGCTAAAGGTTTTGTCAGCTCTTCCCCTTCTAAGCAAACAGAATTACCAAATTTGACTTGCACATCTCCAAGCATGAATTCCCTGTGAATAAGTGAGTGCTAACATGTGCCATTTTGCAGCACACTATTGCAAATAAAGCAAATAGGAATTGCATTGTGGAATTCAGTCCCCTTAAACAATGGCCAAAAAGTTTAAATATATTAGATAGATTACATATATATTTTCCCACTGGATTTTGGTTCTATGTGCAAAGTATTAACATTTAAATTATGTTAAATAAATAGGGCAATATGCATGTTTCTTTATGCACACTATTTGAGTCCACCCACCAAATTTTTTTTTATTATCCTTGTGAATAAAGTGTGGCATGCACTATTCCACCCAAAAGTACATCCTGTTGTCACTGGTGTACAACAAATGCAACTTCAAAGCCCCCCGAACCTCTGTATAGGACAACTGGTTCTTACAGAAGATTGCCATGCTTCTCAGCATAGTCATTTTTAAGCAGAAATTTGTGGTTTTAATTATTTACTCTTTGGGTTTTTTTTCCCTTTACTTTAGCTTTTCATAATATTATTAACAGATTACCCCAAATGCTTGCTGCTCGAAAACTTTTCATATTTTTTACTTGGGAAATCAACTTCTCTGTGGGGCATTTTTTTCTGTATTCTTTGTATTCTGTCTGCTGTATTCTTATGCTATTCATACTAGACATCTGGCTGTCTTCTCCACCCAATTCCTGATGGGTGTATGCTGCCAGGGAGGATTTCTAGTTGTTTCTGGTGACTCTACTTCAAGCTAAATGAGATACAAAAACTCACATTTAAGGAAAATAATTTACAACCTCACTGTACCAGTTGGTGTATGTCAAATTTTAGTTTCCTGTGGTCAGCTTATTTGGTTGGCATGTTTTCCATGCACAGATGCAGAAACAACTAGATCTGGAAGCAGCCATTTCTGTGCAACATGGAGGCATAATCAGTAGGATCCAGGCAGGGTAGCTCTGGAGGCATGGTACAGCACTCCAGAGGTTTCCCCTGCGGTCTCCAGGACCCAGGTGAACACAGGAGCCTTCATTCCATCCCAGCCTCAGCTGACTCAGACCACAGGGGCTCCCTCTAACTGCCTGCTCTGCACTCTGAATTCTGGGGGAGCCACAGTGCACAGTGCTCCTTGCCTTGGTGCTGCAAGGAGCTTCAGTGCTTGCCCACCTTGTGATGCTGAAACAACCCATTCACCTGCACAGAAAGAAATTCTGCACAGAAGAACACAGATTATGTTTGAGTCTGAAGTGCAATTGCACTTCCCCACCTTGTTCTGCTCTGCTGCATCTGCTTTAAGATGCAAGTCTCTGTGCAGGCTTTATATTGTGGTCTGCTTTGTGCAGCGTGGTATACTCCTCATCAGTATGTGTGTATATGTTTTTCACATGTATGTATATATCATTTTTACTCTTGCCAAAATATCTTGTGTGACTTTTGTCACAGTTCAGTCTTCTGTGAAGCTTTGCAAGAGATAATATCATGAACCTGCCTCAAACAATGTAGGACTGGCTGCATATGCTAATGAAGGTTTGCTCTAGCAATAATGTCAGACTTGCATGACACCTACAAAGACACACAGAGCAGAATGTAGAAAATGCCTTTTCCCAGGCTACAAAAAGTCCACCAAATTTTCATGTCTGTGATTCTTCAGAAAAAGAAGTAATTAATCTTCTCCGTGTTTCTTTTACGCAGCTCAGAAACAATTCAGATTGTAATTGACAGATTATTTTTTAAAAGCTATACTGTACCATAGCTGTACCATATACTATACTATACTATAGTATACTGTATACTGTACCATAGTAAACCACTCACTCAAGAGGTTATCTTAATGCAGCATTGTGGGAGGAGGGAAATCCTGAGTTTGCAAGAGAAACCAATGGCAGTCACTTTCCATTCCAGGCTGTGCAGAAACTAAAATATTTCCTGTTCTATCTCAGATGAATTTGTTTCAATGTTCAATTCCTAATCTTCCAGGATGCTTTGTGGTATGCAACTAACAGCTGTTGTGAGTAGCATTGTTTTTATGCTTACTGTATTTGTTTCATGTCACACTTTTTTTTCTTTCCTCTCCTTTGCTGTTGGCTTCACTTCTGGCTCCATCAGAGAGAGCTGCAGGTCTTTGCTGCCGCTTAGTAGTCCCCTGTCATAAAGGAATGCCAAGGCTTACTGATCTGTCTGTCAAAACCAAAGATGTCTGGGAAATTCCACGAGAATCCCTACAGTTGATCAAGAGACTGGGAAATGGGCAGTTTGGGGAAGTATGGATGGGTATGGAGCAAAATAATTACTCTAAAATAGCTCTCTGTGTGGGGATTACAAGATGGAAGGTGAAATTGTAGGACATTGTGACCCACAAGAAAAAAAATTAGTAAAGCTCAAACTGTTAGGAAAAATGTCTTTGGAATCACGTCTTTGACTTTGAAATTCTTTAATCTTCAACTTTCACTATAATTGATGGCAAAAGAAAACTGAAAATCCATGCTTCCTTGGAAGGTCTTGATTTTGACAAATTACCACTGTCTTAATAATGAATCAAGGCTCACATAGTAATCTCTTGGCTATACCAAGAAGCCTTTTTCTGCAAGCTAACAATAGAAGTCCTTATCTTCAGCATCCAAAAAACAGTGTTTGCAAAGGAACTTTAATGCAGCACTGAGAGACCCTCACCTTCCATCTTTCTCAATGCATGCATAATTTTGGATTATAAGTGTGTTTTTTTTATTAATTTCCTCTCCTATAGAGAAAGCTGATGGTTTGTGTTTTAACTTAACTGTGATTGCTACGAATAATACCCCACAAACTGTTGGATTGGCTAAAGATGCATGGGAAGTTGCACGTGATTCATTATTTCTGGAACAGAAGCTTGGTCAGGGGTGTTTCGCTGAAGTGTGGCGTGGTAAGGCAGAGAATATATTTTGCTTTGGATGGATCTTTTAAGGCCCCCTTGGCAGAAATAAACATTCCAAGTATAGATCTTAAGGCTAAAAGATCAGAATAGTATGAAATGTTAGTTTATATCGCCTGAAACAGTCAAACGTAAATACGGTAATCCATGGGGAAGCTTCTTTTCATTTGCACACAGTGGTATGAGAGGTTAGGGCATCAAAATTCATTAATTGCATTGGGTTTATTTGGGTGACTGCACAATTGCTAGGTATTAAAATAGGAATGATGCTAAACCTGTAAGGCAGAATGGCTCACCAGAAATTAATCTGGTAAGTAGACATTTTTCTTTCCTTGTGTTTTGTAGCACTGATGGAATCAGACCCTGAAAATGTTTCCATCCACTCTCCCAGTTTAAAAATAATGGCAAATATCAGCAAGCTGATATTGTCAAGCTAGCTTTCCCATGCATCCACTTCTTCAAGTCTGTTTCAAATTTGTGTCTGCAGCAGAACCCAGTAATTCAGTATAGAGACCAGGGACAACAGAGGCAAAACTTGCAGAGCCCAGCTGAACCCCCACTTTTAAGTCCAGAAATATTGACCTTTTCCAAATCCACTGACATTGTTTTCTGCACACTTGCCTGCTTAACTTACCCATCATGGGCCTCATTCTTTTAATGAGTATAAAACAACAGCAATTTACAATTTACATAGATCTTAGTATGGCCATAGCATTGAAACACAATATAATGGCCATTTCATGAGATGTGGCTCAATTTCTGTGCCAAATTGCATTCTGTATAGACTCTAGAATTACCAATTCAAATAAAGAATCACTATATGTTGTTTCTTCATGAAAATTTGAGGGGGCAGTTTCACTCCTTTTGTTGCAGTGACACAAAAATATGTACAGCCAAAACAACCAGTGGGTGCTCCAGCAAGGAGCACAGCAGCAAGTCTATGAGATTTACAGAATTTGTAGCCTAGAAATATAGAAATTTATAGAATCTCATAGAATTACAGTTGACTTGTTGCAAAGGCAGCTGCCTACGTTTCTATTGGCATTTCCAGATAATTGCACTTTCTCTTTCTTGTTCTCCATCTTGAATGCACACACTAGTTTCCAGTTGATGTTAATACTTAGTGATCAGCTTTGTGTGCCATAGATCTTAAACCTATACAAGTTAAAGGAACAAATGTAAAAAAAAAAAAAAAATCTCAGCTATGAGAAATAAAGTGCCAAGTATCAGTACCAAGTAGCTGTCAGAAGTGCGAAAATTATTATTACAATTATGAAATTCTGTTTCTTAATGTATAGTAAAAAATATATTAACAGCCCTGAAGCATTACCAAATTGGAGTAGATTAACATAGTAAAAATTAATAAAAAACACATTAAGTAGTAACTAACTACATATGGGAGGAATTCAGAGGGAAGTCTATGCTACTTTTCTATTATAGAAATATACCAAACCAGAACAAGAAAATTTAAGAATTTAAATTGGAATAAGGGCTGAGAGGATAAGTTAACATTTTTGTTTGATTTTCTTTTTTTTAAACTGGAGAAATTCATAAAAGTATTTGAAAGCAGACTTGCTGAAAACACTTCTTGGTAATAGAACAAGTCCTGGAATTTTTATTAAAACAGATCGTACATAATTAATCCTGTTAACACACGAGGTGAGATCCTATTTTATTAATGCCAGTCTGGTGCCCATGGAACTCTGCTTTTATTCCTGGTTTATATAATTTGTGGTACCTCTGCATAGTGGGCCTGACTGATGGCACACTGCAGTCTGGAGTCTCAGTGACTTCAGAAAAAACACACTCCCTGTCATCCATCAGAAAATATTTTGGCCACCCTGCTTGAAATTAGAGGCAAAACCACATCCTTCCCAGCTTACACAGGAGTGCCACTAGAGCAAAGTCCTGCTTCAGCTCTGGTTTGAAGGACTGAGAGAAATTAAGTCTTTAGGAGTCCTTCTGAAGCGTGCTGGGGTAGCAGAGGTGGTAACTCAAGGCGTTACTCCACTGACAGTACAGTAATACCTGGCACTGAAATGGCAGAAGGAAATCAAGGCATAATGAAAACCAAACTTGCACTGCACACTTTTGACTAATATGTGCCTCAAGCTCCCCCCAGACATTTGGGATTGCCCTTTAAAAGTGAGGAGCAGCACAGGAATGGCAGCTCCTCCGCTGCTCTTCTGCTATCCTCAGCCAGGCAAGGTAGACCTGGGACCTGGCATTTGCACAAAAAAGGACCCATTTTATGGCTCATTTATACTCTGGCAAGTTGCAAAAGCTCATGATAAAGTTATTTTGGCCTAACCAGTTCCCATGCAGCCGCTGAGCTCTGTTATTGTTCAGGTACTTTTAACAAACTGGGTTATTTTACATGTTACCTTTTCCATGACACAGCCTTTGTGTATTTTGTGGGCTTTCTGCTGTCCTCATGCTTAAGTGCAGAGGAGTAGTTTTTAATGTGATTAATTCCTGAAGTCATTTAGTGTTGTTCTGCCTTATCACACAGCAGCTTCCTATCCATAGATCGCATTCAAAGCCATGTCAGCCCTGACTCTGGAGCAGTGTTCTGGCTAGTCTGGGCAAAGAACAACCAGAAGGCAGTAGGAAAGTGATATTTCTGTCCATTTTAATTTTCCTTCCTTTTCCTTACCACACAAACAAAAAAAAAACAAAACAAAACCAAAAAATCCCCAAATCCCCTCTGTTTACATAAATAGGTCTTCTGGGTTTTCTTTCTTTCCAGTCCTCCTCCCCCTTGCAAATACCCAAGTGAAGCCCCACCTCTTGCAGGATGCCCTGAGTCAGCCTTCCCCAGCTCTCTCCAGGTTCTTGTGCAGGGTTTTGGGTGTTCAAAAGGCTTGGTAGCTGATGGCTGAAAAATGATGCAACTTGTCCATTTCAGTGCTGACCACAAGTAAAGAGCAAACTGAAGTGGACAGGAACACCTCATTTTCTGTCAGCAGCTCCTGGGGATAATGGGGGAAAGGAAAAAGACACATTTCAGTTTGGAAACAGACCTGTGTTTCTAAAATGAAATCAATTCAGGATTTGTTTCTCAGGAGTTGGTTTGTTTGGGTTTTTTTTCCCATCTGACTCAGAACAAAACCAAAATGTTAAAGTGTGTTGCAAATGGGAAGTTCTGGTTTAACCAGTTTTGTTGTCCAAATCTGTGACTGGAGCTGTGTTGTTGTCTGTAGAAGTTACTTGTTAGCAAGGGAATACACAAAGATGGGTTTCAGCAGTCCCACCCTTCTTACTCAGAGAAGGTTTCTGTGGAGATCACTGGAAACACTGTCTGAGTAGGACAAGGGCAATTGTGCCCCAGTGCCAATGGGAGTATTATTTTTCAGTGTAACAGAAAAAAACTAAAATATAAAGGAGGTGTGGGAGGAATATAATGATAAGGCAACATGGGAAACCAAACTTTTTTTAAAAACCTTATATTAAAATTCCTTGCTGTTTTTCCCTTGCCTACATTAGGCATCAGGCAGAAAAAGGAGCAGATGTTTAATCTAACTAAGTGTCTGTGCTTGTAGGTACGTGGAATGGAAATACTAAAGTGGCTATCAAGACCCTGAAGCCTGGCACCATGTCTCCAGAATCCTTCTTAGAGGAAGCCCAAATCATGAAGAAGCTAAAACACGACAAATTGGTCCAACTTTATGCTGTGGTATCTGAAGAGCCTATCTATATTGTCACAGAGTACATGAGTAAAGGTGAAGCCAGAGCTGCTGTGCTTGATAATATCTTTTCTTTATTGGTTCTCCTTGGGGATACTGAGGGAGGTACAGTGGGGTGCATGTGAGGAAGGAGAGAGGGAACAGGAAACTAGAGTCACCTCTGGCTTCAGAAGAATTATGAATTCCACTATGAACTGGGCCCAAAACTTATTGCACAAAGAAAATCTGTACTAGCTGAGGGAAAGTGAAGTTGGTGCAGGCTAAGTGATTCCAACTGCATCAGCATCTAAACTTCCCTGACAAGCGATATGCATTTTCTAGGTTTGATAATACTACGTGCTGCTTCCCAAGATCCTAGCTTTTCCTGGCATCAGAGTTCTTAGAACATCTTCTTTCAGTGTTTACTTGTTGGCCTAGGATTTCTGTTTCTTCATTTAGCCAATCCTGAATCTTGTCACTGCACCTTGTTCTCAGATCACACTTCACTTTCAGTCCACCCCGTTATCATCTTAATACATTATTTGCACATATTATTCTTTCCCTCCTCTTTTTCCTTCACTTTCCCCTTCTCCCCTGTCTCTTCCTTAAGCTACTTAGCTGGTAACGGTGTAGTAAAATGACAAAAAAAACCTTTTTGCTCCCTCAGATCTCCAGCAGGGTGCTGAGAGCAGAGCAAAAAATCTGCTTGTTTTGGAAAAGCAAATGAACCAGATAGGAAACATGAGTTCTCACAGAGAAGTTTCATTGTACATTGGAGGATACACTCTGAAATTTTAACTGCATTCTTTCAGTCTATTTGGAGTTGACTTTTATTTTCCTGGCAGGTGCTTGCCCACCTCCCTCCTCAGAGGCATCCAAGCCCTGACTAACTCACACTTTAATCATATGTCTCAGTGACAAGCATATGCTTTTTCCCTTTAAAAATAAAGACTTTTCAAAACCCTTCTGAAGTATGAGGTTTATTTTGGCTTACTTTACTGGTTTGTACTGTAACATTTTACATCTTTGAATCTGAGCTTGAGGCTGACAATTTATCAAGGGAGAAATGCTCAATCATCTGTCTTTTTCCTTTATTTATTAAACCAATTCTCTGACCTTATTTAAAGGAGACTGCTACACTTCTCTGTTCAGATACAAGATTAGGACAGAAGCTATAACATCCTAGGCTCTTTTTTTTTAAGTAACAGGGTACTTTCTTGTTTCCCCTTACATGGGAAAGCAATGTTCTTATAACTTTTGCTAAAGTTGATTTCATTTAATCTCTTCTTCGTCTTCTAAAATTAATGGTTCATGCTGTATTTAGTTCTGGCTTACCTAGAGGAAGAGCACTACTAATTTCTAAGGAAAAATAGCCTTTGCTAATGCTAGCCCCCTTGGGCACACAAGGCTCTGGGCTGACCTTTCTTTTGGAGAAGGTTGAGCTGGGATCTGACTTCTTCCATAACTTGTGTGGCTTGGAACTGAGCTGCTGCTTTGCAGTTAGCTGAGGCCTTTAGAGAGCAGCAGGTATGTAGTTTTAAAGAGCACTGGAAAAGTTAAGAAAGATCAACTTTCTCAGTAATGGTCAGGAAAATTTAGAGCAATCCTGTTTCCTTTCCCTGCAACTCTCGTCGTATTAGTGGCACATTCTTCTGCAAGCCAGCTTAAAGAGTGAAGCAAATACGATAGGAGAATTCGGAGATATTACAGGTTTTTGAAACTGTCCCTTGAACTTGAAACATTGCTGTCTTTAATATTACATATGTTGCTGCACCTCCATTCTGATGAGCTGTTTTCCTAACATCTCTCTATTGTGTCAACTCTGCATTCGCAGGGAGTTTGCTAGATTTCTTAAAGGATGGAGAAGGAAGAGCTTTGAAGTTACCGAATTTGGTGGACATGGCGGCCCAGGTCTGTCTTCAGAGCATTGAGCACTGGGGTGTTCGTGTTTTACAGCCCATGTATGTATTGAGCTTGTTTCAAATGCATGGTTTGTCTTTCCTGCTGCTCGCAGGTGGCCGCGGGAATGGCGTACATCGAGCGGATGAATTACATACACAGAGATCTGCGGTCTGCAAACATCCTGGTGGGCAACGGCCTAATATGCAAGATTGCCGACTTCGGGTTGGCAAGACTGATTGAAGACAATGAATATACAGCCAGACAAGGTAAGTGCAGCAGCAGGTGTAGCATGGAGTGTCATTCTTGTGACAGGGAGAGAGTGGAACATGGTTTTGAAAAGCTCTCTCTCCTATGCTTCGGGGCTGCTTTCAGTAAATCCTGAACTCATATTGACTCCTGGTCAGAAATTCACTGCTGAATGCGTGTCCTAAAGAGAATGTCTTATTTCGTTCTCTTTTCTTTGAAAACCAAAATGAAACAAAGGTGATGACTGAGAACACAGCTGGAAGTGACAGCGAAGACAGGATCTTCATGGTGCCATAGCAAAGAGGATATTTTACTTACTGGTTATGAGAGTCTGAATGTGGTAATCCAGAAAAGTGTAGGTAGGGTATTTCTTTTGTAGTGTGCCTTCTAGTATTTACTAACCACTATTATCACTCCTGTACTATTCTTACTTTATTTCAAACAAGTCAGAGTTGTGCCTCTGTGCAATGCAGCTGCCTCTCTGAGCACTATATTTTCTTTCTTTTTTCTTAAAAGGTTGTTTTAATAGAAATGCCATTTTCCAGTGCTACACGGGGTGCTAGGCACAGATGACCACTGATAGACTATAGAAATGTATCAAAGAGTTTTGTAGCTTTTTCTGAAAAGCATGTGTGTTCAAACTGAGCCATGTCACAGGCTCTTTTTAGTTATTCTTTACAAGTCATGCTTATTTGTCAGATGTTGGTCCAAGCTGCAGAGTTACAGTTTTGCTCTCTTTCTGCTGGCGGTACTTTGGTAGTGCTTGCTCAATATGTGTTGGTAAACACAACTCCATCCTTTCAGTGCCAAAGCCAGGGAGGATCCCATTAAATCCTGTTGTACACCACCAAAAAGCACAGGCCAGCTAAGTACTTCATAACCTGCATTTACTCCCTCCTCTTGTGAGTTTCTTCTCTTGAGCAAAGTCCCTGTTTCAGCATGGGCCCTGTCATTAATTCTTAGGAAACAGCTAGCCTCTCTCTGTAACTTTTTCTCTAAGTGTTGACAGAAGGAGCCAGAGAGTTTCCAGCATGCCTTGCCCTGGCCTGGGAGCAGCAGCAGCTCTCAAGCTGTTCTCACCCTCTGAACTGCTGTGGGCAGTACGCAGTCGCAGGGATGTGGCCCACAGGCTGCATCCACCCTAAAAGGTGCCTGCTTCAGTCAGACAGCGAGGCCTGAGTGTTTTGGTGGGGTCCTTGAAGAACCCGTGACAGATACTAATGCAGAGCCTTAACGACTATTGATTTCAGCCTGAGGGTGGGAATTGCTTCTTGTTAGAAAAAAATAGGCTTATGTCATTCTCTCCAGAGCAAGAAGACTGTCTGGAGAGGCTCTGGTAGACAGAAAGCTGCCTGCTTGCTGTTCCCCTGTGTAAAACAAGAAGAGTTTTCCCTGAACAAGGCGAGCAGATCTAGTCTGCAAAATGGCTTTGAAACAGTGTCCTATATTATCTCCATTTCTGCCTGGTTTGCTGCCATGTCTTTTGTTCCCTTTGGAAACTACCCAATGTATAGTTTTACATGACTAATTATTTGTTTTCATAGACAAGTATGTGACCTACTTCTGGCCAAATCTCTTCAGGCTCCTGATCCCTAGGAAATCCTATGATGACCTGTTTGCCTCCCAGTTTAAAACCCTCAGAACAGTTTTGCCCTCTTCACATATTAAAAAAGCTGTGAAAGCCTACTCGACCGATATTGAGGAGAAGTTTAGATTTTTAAATAAAAATCACTGGATTTGGGGTGGAGAAACTTTGAGAAAAGTATAACACCAGGCTTGGCAGGGAGAGGGAGCATAGCTGTGGGTATCTCCTGCCCTTTTTTCATGGCAGAAATCACTTGTATTGAGGAAAAAGTGTCTGGGAAGGAAGAGTTAGTTTGGCTTTTAAAATGCATTGCTGATGATCTGGAGATCTGAGTCATGTTTGCCTGGCTTCACCTCCTCGAGCCAGTATGGAGAAGTCACCCATCCTTCCCATACCTGAGGGAAATGGCCAATACTTTCTTCCCCTGACCTCCGAGTCAGGCTGAAGTCCTTCAGAGCTGCTTAATTCCTTAAAATAGAGACCCAAAGAGCTGTAACCACAGGCATCATGTAGAAAGGTTTTCCTACTTTCATCAGTATTTTTTGTCCCTTTCTTAAGGAGTAGGTAGGGGTGCCTTTTTTGACCGAGTAGCACATCCTCAATTTACATTTCATTGCAATTAACCTGGCTTCCAAGCCAGGGTGAGCCTAAGACCTTTAATTTATTGAGGGAGAAACATGGTTTCTAATGCACCAATGGATTTTTTTTTTTTCAACTGGAATTCAGTTCTGGCTTGTTTAGTTAAGCTTCAGTTTGAGCAATGCTTGTTGGAGACCACAGTATCAGGAGGAAATGGTTGCCTCTGCTTGTTTCCCATGACCTATTACTTCAGCCTCCAAGGGGATGCATCTGGGGACTGCTCTGTTTATCTAGCTGACTACTGCTTCAGTGGGAATTTTGACACAGGAGGAAAGCTTGGCCAGCAGAGGGGAGGGGAACGGGGAGTGCTCCAGACTGGCAGCTCCTGTGGGAGAAAGGAAATGTTTTTCCTTGCAAAATCTGAAGATTAAAGTCTCTGGTCACTCTCCTCAGCAGTCATCCTTCTTTTGGCTTAAGTGTGTTAGTACAGAGCTCATTGTTGGCGTCGGGAAGAGGTGGTTTTCTCCAGCTTCGCTTGATCTCCTACTCCCTTCCCCCACTGTCACTTTTGTCTCTGATTAAATATTTTGAAAGGAAACAGATGGGGATGCTTTGAGCCCCAGCAGGCTAGAGTGCAGGATTCCTGAACCTGTGTGGGTATTACTTAGCCTGGTGGTAATGTTTTACTGGTTTATTTTCTTTCGGGTTTGAACAAAGGAGGCCTGACTGCTCCTGATTTATGAGAGGTAAATAAAAAGCAGTTCATCGTCTGCACTGCCATTTCTCAGCAATTGTTGGGAAGGAAAGAGATGGTCATGCCACTAATGATTTAAAGTGTGTGACTAGCAGCTATACTGCCATTAAATAGTACCAAAAAAAAAAAAAAAAGTTTTTGGCTTGTAATGAGCATTTGGCTCCTCTTGCTTTTAGAGGAAGTGAGTAATCAAAGGGGGAAAAACATGCCTGTTTAGAGTGACGCCCATTTCAAAGGCTACACTGGGGGACTGTATTGCAGCCTGTCCCATTGCTTCTTTTGGCTGTTGCTGTTGCAACATCTTCCCCACACACATAGTGTCAGGCTTGGAGTCTTGCTTCCTTCCATTGGTGATGATGCTTGTGTCAGCCCTGTAAGGCAAGACTTAAAACTCCTGGTATCCTACAGGACAAAGAGAAACTTCCCATCACCCCCAGCAAAGGATTTCCCACCCAGTTCTGCTATCCTTACCCTGATATGGTTCACAGTTATGTGGAGTTTTGGCCGAGCACATGGCATTTTTGTGGAGAGTGCCAGTGCTCCACAGAGTCACTGGGTTAGAGTTGTTACTATTCTAAGCAGCAGCAGCTGATACAAATTTAAATTTTCTTAATTAAAAAAAAAAGTGCAGAGTTATTTTCCAGGCCATGTTTCTACTGCACACACTAGCAGCACTTGCAGTAGTGCCACTCTAAGCACACATGAAACAATAAGGATCTTTCTGATGCCTTCCAGACGAGTCAGAGCTATTTTGGGAGCTCTAGTACATGTTTGTAAACTCTCCGATCATTTTTGCCTCCTTAACACTTAGAAGTAACTCCTTCCTGCCCTGCTTAAAATCAAGCAATGCTTCTTAGATTGATTTCCTAGAAATAGGCAGGGATTCCCCCCCATTCCAGGCCCTCTGCAGTCCCTTTGCAGAGACTTGTTCACCAGCTAATCAGACCCGTTTTGTTTGCGACTGACTGTACTGCAGGCTGTAGCATCCAGGGCTTTGTTCTCGCTCTTTACCTGCCGTTCCCTGAGCCAGCCCAGGAGTGGACAGGAGAAAGGACTCCTGGTTCTCAGCCAGCGGGGTCCCGGGGGGATCCCCATCCACTCCTGCAGAGGAGCCATCCGCCCTGCGATGGAGCGCGGCCAGGTCAAGAGGAAGGGCGAGGGGATGGGTGGCTGCAGGCAGAGGGCCAGAGGGGCGTTCAGAGCCGCAGTCCCGCCCTTCGCCCCCCGCTTCCTGGGGAGGGGTCCGCCTGCGGAGCCTGCTCCTCATCGCCGATGTTTGCCAGGCTTGTAATTTCATGTTCGTTCTCACAGCACAAAAAATGTAATTGCACGGTCCCTCCCACACGGCACTCATCATCGCCTGCCGGGGCTGACTCGTTTCCTGTTTCATGCTTGCTTCAGCACTTCGTTTTTACCTTTTACAGCTTTCCCTTTCCAGCCCCAGAAGCAAGTCAATGCCACACTACATTCCCTGATTGCTAACCCAAGAGGTCCCCAAGATTTTGGGTCTTAGAGCTTGGACTCCTCCATTGGGTTTGGGTTTAAGGTACAAGAGGTAGCAGCTTTGTAGCATTTCCAGAAACAGGATCATTATCAAGCTGGCAGTGGCTCTGGGGCATGAATTTCAGAGGTTTCTACTTCATCAAGATTTAGATCTGAAAAGAAACCAAAGCTCTGAGGGATTTTTGCTTGCCTCAGAAGAAACCATGCTGAGAGTTGTATCTCAAGGTTACTCAATCATCCCAGCCCCCTCTGCTCCTTCTCATCACATGACCTGCTTATAGCCAGCAAAGAATTAAAACAGGGCCATGGATTGATTTTTCCCTGGGAAATCCTCCTGGGAGATAACCTGTGTGAATGCCTGGGCTGAGCCAGGCAGAGGTCCCAAGAATAGGGCTGAGCCTCACAAAAATCCTCACAGGCTCGGGACTGGCTGCTCTAACCATAAATTTTATCAGCAGCTTTGGTTTCCTGTGGTTACAAGCAGTGCAGAAACCCAAAAAAGGCTTTCCCCAGGCTGTAGCATTTCAAAAAAAAAGGGGGACTGGGATAAAAGCTGCAGATTAGTACCTTGTTTTGGGGCAAAGACAGGTTATCCTGACCTGATGAATGCAGTGTGCTGATGGTGCTCATGCATGCGTTACTGATGTGCTTGTTTGTAATAAAACAGGTTCCAGCAACAAAAAGAGAGAAATCCCTCCCCCACTGATGCAAAATCTGCCTTCAGAGCAGGAGATGGGCTGCCTTGTCAGCTGGGGTAATTTGGCTTATCAGATTTATTAACATGCTTGTCAGTAATACACGTTTTATCTGATGCTGTAATTTGTTTGCAGCACAGTTTGTTTAATAAGCTTCTGAGGCCTGGGCAGAGAGAGGCGATGGGTTTTTTAATCAGTGTGTTGGGAAGAGAGTTAAGCACAGGAACTGCGTGTCAGGAACCATGCACAGCATCCGGCCTGTGCTAACACTCCATGTAGCTACAGCAAGCAGGAGGCTTCAGGGCAGTGCTCAACACATTTGGGAATTTTTGTGCTTTCACAGCAGTGCACTGTCTCTGTCTTCAGTTCCAGGCATTGAATGAGAGGCAACACCTTGGAGGGATCCCTGTTAGAGAAACACACACACCCCCATTCACACAAGCTGTGTGTGATCTCCTCATGGCAGTGCAAGTGTTGTACTTGCAGGTGACCAGCCTGGGGTGTTCTCCTTGGTCTCTGCTCTCCCTTCACTGACAGCTCTGCCATACTGGACTGCAGGCTCTCCTGGACCATCTAGCCTCCAACATGTGTTTCAGGGCCTGAAAACCACAAGGCAGGGCTCTGCTAGCAAGCTCTCTGCCAAGCTTGTGTTTTTCTCCTCCCCATCTACCACTTCAAATCTGTCATCTATCAGGAAATACTGCACAAAGTGCAGAACGTGATTTTTTATATTAGTTGCTTTAGACAGAGAATCATCCACAGCAGGGGCAACATAGAGAAGTAATGAATAGCTGTCCTGTCATTGGAAAATCCTCAGCACAGACCATTCATCTTTCCAGCAGTGTTCATCACACCCCAGTGAGGATTGTACTGCTCTACCTCTCAGGAAAAGGGATGTCCTGGAATTGATTCCACTTCTCAGGGACTTACCTTGCTTCTCATTTTCCTGTGGTTTGACAAAATGCTGCATACTCATCTCCCAGTGACACACTGGCAGTAGGTTGAGGAAGAGAAAAATACTGGGGCAGTTGGCCACAAAAGAGTCTGAAGAGATTTCCTTCCTCCAAAGATGACTTGTAGGTGGTTGCTACCTTTGGAGTTTGAAGCACAAGGGAATCAGAGCAGATTTGGCTAAGTTTCTCAGAAAAACACAGCTGATTAAAGAAAAAGAAAATTGTTGAATAAAATGTATGCAACGTGAAGAATCAAACCCCCCTGCATGGCCATCTCACACAGCACCAGCCAACGTCCGAGGCTTCAGGCTCCTGGCCAGCCTGGAGCTGTTCCTTCACTCAGCTGGCACGGGGTGTGTGCACTGTCTGGGCTGCACGAAGGAGAGAGCAGAGGGATGTTGGCCCTCACGTTCAGGGCTGCCTGCACAGGCCCATCTAAAGGCGTGCACTGCAGGCCTGGGCAACCTGACCACCAGATACACGCAGCTTGCAGTTTTTCCAGGCATTGGCATGGGCTGTACAGCCCCAGGATCTCCTGGCAGCTGGAGTAGCCAGTTGCCATCCTCACATGGCTGCTGGTGCTGCTGAAGCAGGGCCAGCTTCCAGGACAGAGGCTCAAGTGATGGCAGATTCTGCTGCAAAGGACTCACACATCACAGCCAAGGCAAAAAGAGAAGATGAAGTTCTGCGAATTTTGAGTCTTGTAAACTAAGATTGGTCACACAAAGAAGTGTAAGTGGAGGAGATTGAGACCAAAGCCAAGCACCCAAATTTTAGTTCCTGCCTACATATCAACCAATGAAAATACATAAGAGACAGACTTTAAAAAGTGAACAGGCATCCAGAATCCTCCAGCACCTTTGCAAATCTAGCCAGTGATGTGCTGATGCTTAACTAGACTTAAGTTCCTGACTTCAAGCATTAGGTATCTGAAACTTTCTCTTGCATCTTTTTCATCCTTTAGCAGGACATTTTCAAGTCATTTAGCAGGACTTAGTTGAGCAACTGCAATACTCCCTAGGAAAAAAATGTATTTGTACTAGAGTACTAGTCTCTCTTAGGATCACTTACATGTAGAGCAGAAAAAATCTTAGCACACTGAAGTTTTACTAAGTAAGGAGATGAGAATTACCATGTTTACTTTTTACTCTAAGTCACGTCAGATTGGGGTGTATGGCAGAAGATGCAGGACACTGAGCCCTGGATGTGATGGCAGAACAGTGCCAGCAGGGAACTCTAAACAGTGCCATAAGTTCACTCCCTGAGAGTGATTTGTCCACGTTGTTACACTTTCACAGTCCTCCTGAAAGCGAAGGCAACTTTTATGAGAGGGTGATGTGAAGCTGAAGTCAGTCTGTTTCCAAATTCAAGAGTGTTTGACACTAGAGATCAGCAATAAGCAATGCAACTCTTTTGCCTGTATGTTAATACAAGGCACCAGGGAAATGTCTGCATATTTTTTTGCACATACTATGAGTTAATTATTACCACAAGACTTTTCTTTAAAGTTGTACTGAAAATATTTTCCCTAAGAAAACAGTGATTGGAAAAGCAAATAAATCAGTGTTTAAAGGCTTGTTATCTTACTATCCTTACTGCAGCTGGCTCCTGCAAGCTCTGATGATGGATGAGCACATTAGAACTGCACGTATTTAAGGCACTACAGGCTTTTCAGTGCCAGGAGCTTAAAGTACACTGTCAAGTTATAAATCACAGGCCAAAGTTGTGCCTTGACATCAAGCACTCCAAGCAACTCGAATGGCAGTATTATTTTAAAGTCCTTGCATGTTTCTAATGAAATATTGGATTTGCTTTTAATTTTTGTTTTCACCATGTTTGCTTGGTTGCATTTTGCTCTGCTTGAGCAGGCAGACTGGGAGGTACATATCCAGTATATCTCAGTTCTGCTTATACGTGCTAACTGTGTTTGATTTGTAAATATTTAGAATACTTTGGGAAAAATTATTTATATTATATTTGGCTTATTTGTTTTTAAAACTGGGGTGTTTTTTTCATTTTATAAAACTTCAGACTTGAGTTAAAATGTCTTATTCTTCTCTTGGGATGTGGGACAAACTGACCCCCTCCCTGCTTAGTCTTTCCTGATGCCCCACACGTTCTGCCCACCTGTCCTGTCTGAGTGTACTCTGTGGAGCTGTTGGTTAACACTTGTCTGCAGCTCCTTCCACCTGCAGAACACAGGAGTCACCTGTGACCTGGTGCTTTGGTTCTGTCTGTTCTGGTTAAGACTCATGTATTCTCTCTTTAGGTGCAAAATTTCCCATTAAATGGACTGCTCCAGAAGCGGCACTGTATGGAAGGTTCACAATAAAGTCAGATGTGTGGTCTTTTGGGATCCTACTGACAGAGCTGGTAACAAAAGGGAGAGTGCCATACCCAGGTAAGAAGAATGTCCTGCTTCACCTGGAAAAAGGAGTGGGAATGGGCCATATGTTTAAGCTGCAATGTTTATTTATATTCACTGAGCTCAAAGGAGAATGGTATAATGTGTAAGTTTTGTGTATGCTTGAAAACAGTTCTGACTCAAAGCTGCTTTGCATTGGTCATGATAAAAATGACAAGGGGACAATTCAACTTATTCATTTCTACTGTTTTAATTGTGCTCAATTCAATTAATATAATTTCTAGACAACTAATGAAAGCAGTGTAAAATTATTATATTCTGGAGCAAATAGCTCTCCAAAGTAAATGCAATAATTTACTTTAAGATGCCTACAGTTAAACTCCCACAGAGGCCTTACTCCGTTTATTGTGTCAGTCTGGTTCACTGCAAGGTTTGATAACTGTCTGAATGTCTGGTACTATCAAATCTCTTTTTCATAAACTCTTAAATTTCAATCCTTGCTTTTGAGATGGATGGAAAGGGAAGAAAATAGTTCTGTAATGTGCAGACCAGAGCTCATGGCAGGGTCACAGCAGGGCCAGATTCTCTGCATGGGGGAACTGGAGGCCCCGTGGCTCTTTGTTGAAACCCTGCCAAGTGTCCAATGGATTAAGATTTGTAGGAAGGGGTGATTGGATCTGCCTATGCAGCAAGAGATTTTTAATCTTGTTACCCCCCCTGAAGATTGTAGGCTTTCAGGTGAAGAGGAAAGGGGTGAGGTGAAAGCCATGCATTACATGGAAAAGAATTTAATCCCTTCTTTTTCTCATCAGCACAGATATTAACAACAGGGGATGCCCTGCATTTCAAGATGCCTCTAGCTGCATTTTTAGTCTTTTTATTTAAACAAAAAATCTAAATACTCAACAGTCTGGCTGTGTGCACTGCAGCTGATGTAATGGAAAGTGTCCTAGGGCAGTTTCAGTTTTCCAATCTGTGCTATGATCAAGCAGTCAAATCCATACATCAAACTGAGCAGGAGAAGTATCAAGGTGGAGTTCAGTTTATCCTGTGGTGTCTCACACCACTTCAGAAGACTGAACTCAGCAAAACTCATTTTCCAGACTTTTACCAGGAGTTTCAAGTTTGCTAGCACCTAGCAGCCAGTAGCTGATATTTGAGAAGAGAGTATGGGGACCAGAAGGCATCTCATGATCAGCAGTGAACTTTGGCACGATTAACAGGGAGCAGCTTAGCAAAGGTGTGGCTGTGACAACTGAATGAGGTAGCAGAAATTATAATGGCATGTTTCTGTGGAATGGATCAGTCCCTCTGCCCAGCACTTCCCCATATGGGGTGTTGCCTCCAGTCAGAGCAGCTGTGTCACCAGTCAGCACGAAAGTCTTCCTGCCATAAGGATTCCTGGCAGTGGTGTGAGAAAGCTATGATCTCTGCAGGTTTATTGAGGGTTTAAGCAGACCTGGCATGCTGTGCAAAGGTCAAAGACAGAAAAAAAGATGTATAAGCTTTAGTTGGTGTGGCGTTGCTTCCAGAGGGTGGGCAATGTTCCTCACTGGGCTTCAGGAATTCTCTAAGTCACTGCCAGCAGAGTGGGTGCACGGGGGCTGTCGCCAACCAGGGCAGAGTTAAGGTGAAAATACCATTCCATGCAAAACCAACCATTTAAGCCCTATGTCTACTCACAAGTCTGTAACTGAACACAGGGTTGGCCATGGCTGCAGAGGATGTCTGCACTTCATAAATGTTTCTTTCCCTCACCAGAGGAGAAGGAGTCTGCGGGATGTGCATTTAAGTGCTTGCAATATATAACTTCTTGTAGGAGCCATGACAGTAATCTCAGGCATGGGCTGTGTCCTGAAATTCTGGACAGTTTTATTACGTGGCAGCTTGAGCACATCAAAGACAACCAGCAGGATCTCTCCTCTTTCAGCACCATCCTACCCCTTCATCCCTCACTACATAAAGCCCTCACATGCCGAAAGTCCTTCCGGCTCACTCTCCTCCACCTGCACTAGGAAGACAGCAAGTAGCTGGAAGCAATTTTTTGTGTGTTACATATCACAAAGTCAGCAATTTTCTGGACAGTCATGTACTGCCTTGGTTACACCCTGCCCAGGCTCTATGCCAGGGCCATTCCTTCCCACCAGGACTCCCCTATTGCTCATCTGGGAGGTCTTAACCATTCTCATGGTCACCATCACTCCCCTCTGCCAGTTCTACATAAAGGCAGCCTGGATCTTACATTTGAATGTCCAAAGTCTTTACAGATTTCAGTCCAGTCTCATTTCCTGGACCCTAAATGGGAAAGCTTTTATAGGCTGAGGCAGCAGTGGAGGGGAATTGGGGCCTTCTCAGAAAGATCTGTCTTTGCAAGTGGATTGAAAAGAGATCTTGGACTTCCCAGGGTGACAAAGGCCTCCTGAGCTCCTTAGAAAAGACTCTCTTTTCCCTGCCATAGAAAGGACCATCTATCTCCTGGTTCATGCTGGGAAGAGGAAGGACCTTGTGAAGGACAAAGTTTCATGAATACCTATCCATGTCTGAAATAGGGAGTAGGGTTCAGATGCACCCACAGGGCTTTTCTTGCCATTATGGCATGGCTTGCATGAGGAGGAAAAATGGGATTTCTATTGCCCTGAGAGGCAAGACTCAGCTCTCTTCACCCAAGTAGCCAACCCATAGGTGAGAGAATGTGGTCTGTTGGAACTTCCAGCACTTTGGTATCCAAGATGTGACCCTGAAAAATGTCAGCCTTGAGACAAAGAGGATCATGGAGCTGTCTGTCTGCTGTAATATCCAATTTCTGAAATAGTTGTGGGCATGTTGTCCCGATGTGCCTGCTTACAGCTTGTAGCAGGCTGGGGGAAGTGGAGAGAGGCCCTCAGACAAAGGGATTGCTCTCTTGCTTGACAAGCTCTTAGTGCCTGGAAAGATGATTTATAGCACACATCCCAGTCCTGGGGTGGTACCCATGCCTGCAGGACACCGTACCTCGTGCCTTCCCATGTCTGGAACCAGGCATTGTTTTAAGCTTGTGTAGAAGGAGGGAGAAGCACAATGAGTAGGACAGAGGGGGAGGGCAGGCAGTTTACAGCAGGGAAACAGACTGGGTGGAACAGAACTTGGCATTCTTTGTCCTACAGATTTCAACCAGCTACTGTCCTGATGCCCCATTTTGGAAGAGAGGCTGGTGAGATATATGAGCAGTAAAGATTTTGCTAGTGGAGATAAAGATCAATCTAGAGTTCATAGTAAAGCCTTGCCCCAAACTCTATAGCTCCCACAAGCAAGACCAAATTTTTGGAAGGTGTCCTCATGTTCATACTTCAACCAAGCCTGTTTCTCTGTCAGTGATCATAGTAGGCCACTATGATAACTAATTCATGCCCTTTTTCATACTTTTTTATCCTTTTCACAAGGCAAGAGATTCGAATAAGCAACTTCCACAGTCTTTCACACAGAGGTTGTATTTCCACTGTTAGAGTGAAGAAATGAAAAATAGATAGGGCCAGAGGAGGAGCCAAGCTTAAGAAATTGTCTGCTTGGTGGACCTTTTTCAGTTTCTCTTCTCTTTGACAAATGCCCTTTCCTAGAAGTAGTTGGAGAATTTGTGGGTTTTTAACATGCCCATTTTTTTTTGGGATAGGCAAAAATCTCAGCCACACCGAACAAGCACCTCTGACCTTGCCCCTTCTGCTTTCTGCTGCAGCTGTCACATCAAGAGCATTTTCATTTTAACTCTAGTGTGACAGCCACCATGATGCTACTCACATTGCTGCCTCTGGCCAGGCAGGTCTTTGAGTCTGGGCTCCAAGCAGCCCTGCAGCCTTTGGGCAGCTGTATTCAGCCTCCTCATCCCTGGGGGAAGCTGGGCCACGAGTGCCAGAGAGCATGTGGTACCCAAGCCTGGGGCCAAGTACGTAACAGCATAGGTAGGTGGGTGTAACATCATCATGGATGGCAAATAAGAGGTTAAGAAAGATGTGTACTCACCACATAGGATAGATAAGGTCAGGTGGGTTTACTTGTAAGCAACGAAGCTCCGCTCACAAATGCTGTAGCTCAAGGTTGCATCTATTCATCTGTTGTACCAAGCAAATAATAACTTACTTTAAAAAACAAAATCAAAGGAAAAAACAGATATTGATAGTTTAGCTTTGAGGATGAGGAGATGTTGGGTGTTTTCAGGCTTTAATTTCTAAGTGAAATGGCATGACTTTAAAATGGCAGTTTTAAAACTTGCTCCTCCTTTTCCACAGAAATAACTTGGTTTGCATTGCCCTCAGTAAGAGCAGCATTCAGAGGCTGTCTTCCCCTAGGAGCAGCTTTGCTGTTCCCTTCTGTGCACTGTATTGGTTTGATCATTGGTCTGAAAGCATGCAGTGGGTCTGGCAGCAGCATCATTCTCAGTCTGTGTATTGGGTTTGCATGGCCAAGCTATCATAGTGCCTGAGAAGAGGCTGTGACCTTGTGGGAGGCCCGTGTTNAGCATCATTCTCAGTCTGTGTATTGGGTTTGCATGGCCAAGCTATCATAGTGCCTGAGAAGAGGCTGTGACCTTGTGGGAGGCCCGTGTTGAGAGGAGCCCCTGCTGGAGCAGCCTGTCCTTGGAGGACCGTGGAAGTGTGACCCACGCTGCAGCAGTCTGGGGAGGACTGTTGCCCGTGGGATGGAGCCATGCTGGAGAAGTTCATGGAGAACAGTCTCCCATGTAGGGACCCCATGCTGGAGCAGGGGAAGGACTCCTCTCCCTGAGCTGCAGGAGAAACCACCAGTGATGAGCTGACCATAACACCCATTCCCTGTCTCCCTGCACCACTAGGGGAGGAGCTAGAGCTGGGAAGGTGTGGATAAGGTGTTTTTAAGGTGTTATTTTACTTCTCATTATCCTGCTCTGATTTTGTTAGCAATAAATTCAGTTGATATCTCTAGTTCTAGCCTGTTTTGCCCGTGACACTATTTGGCAAGTGATTTATCCCGGTCCTTATCTCAACTTATGAACTCTTTGTTATATTTTCTCTTCCCTGTCCAGCTGTGGAGTGAGAGAGAGGCTTTGGTGGGTGCTTGGCATCCAGCCAGGGTCAACCCACTACAGTCTAAGAGAAGAAAGCAATAATAGAGTGGCCTAAAACAATCACTCTCCTCACTGGACTTCACACGTCCCAAAGTAATCTGTATAGCTCATTAGTTTGGATGAAGGGACACTCCCTAGTTACAGTAATGTTTCCTGTCTTCTGGAAGAGCAGCACTGCCCAGATCCATGCTATTTGCACATCTGCTGTGCTCCATCTAATCAAGCTCCTAAGAGCACACCAAAGTACTTTCCAGTGTTTTCTTTAGCCTCAATTGGAAACTCCACATCCTTTTTTTGTGTCACAGAATCTCTTAAAGTAACTCTTAAAGTCACTGTAACTTAAAGTTCCTACAACTTCTCTAAGAAAAGCCAAGCAGTATTGCATTTCTGTCCCCAGTCTATGTGGGCAGTAGATTTTTATTGTACTGGGCATTAGAGTGGCCATATCCTGTGGCATCCTGAGATTATGGAAGGTTTCACTAATAAAACTGGATGGTGGGAAGTTATTTGATTTTTGGTCTTCTCAGGGAATAAAAAGCTAATGGAAAAGCCATCTTTTGGGAATTAGATGTTTTCTTCTTGGCCAAATTGTAATTCTTGAAACATCATGAGCACAAGCTGACTTTTCATAGAATTCTACAATGATAGAATAGTCTGGGTTGGAAGGGACCTCTCAAAGGTCACCTAGTCCAGTCCTACAATAAGCAGGGATATCTCAGGTTACTCAGAGCCCTGTCCAGTCTGAACCTGAATGTTCCCAGGGATTGGGCATCCATGACCACTCTGGGCAACCTGCTCCAGCGTTTTACCACCCTCATTGTAAAAAACCTTTTTTTCTTATACCTAATCCAAATTTAGTCTCCTTCAGTTTAAAACCATTACCCCTTGTCCTATCCCAACAGGCTCCACTAACAGGCTCCCTTCAAGTACTGAAAGGCCACAATAAGGTTTCCCCAGAGCCTTCTCTTCTCCAGGCTGAACAATCCCAATTTTCTCAGCCATTTCTCATTTCAGGGCCCTTCTCTGGACTTGCTCCAACAGGTCCACGTCCTTCCTGTGCTGGGACCCCAGAGCTGGATGCAGTGTTCCAGGTGGGGTCTCAGCAGGGCAGAGGGGCAGAACCCCCTCCCTGGCCCTGCTGCCCACGCTGCTTTGGATGCAGCCCAGGACACGTTTGGCTTTCTGGGCTGTGAGAGCACATTGCCAGCTCATGTCCAGCCCCTCATCCACCAACACCCCCAAGTCCTTTTGGGAGGACTGCTCTTGATCTGTTCATCCCCCAGCCTGGATTGATACCAGGTGTTGCCCCAGCCCAGGTGGAATAGCTGTACCCAACAAAAGAATACTGCTGAGTATTTTATTTCACAGATTTAAGGATTTTAGGATAAACTTTTAAGGGGTCTGGAAGCATACTGCAAGCAGAATGTCATTTATTATTTATTAAGAGTTGAAACTCTTGGGTATTCATTAGGAGAGAGGAGTTGTACAGACTGCTCAGATATTCTCTCTATGGTGTTAGGAGTGCAGATATGACAGACTCCTATCAAAAGAGAAACACTAAAACTTGCAGGATAAGAAAAGTAAGTCTATAGAATAAGTTTGTAAACATAAATAGGCCATTTAAGTGGTAAAATGTATACCTGAAGCTCTGCTATTTTTATAAGTCTGACTAGTAAACCAATCAATTTAGACATAAAAAGTCTTTGAAACTCTGTTTTTAAATAAGCAGTTCATGTCAAAACTAACAGAAATTCTTTGGCAAATCCTAGGTACTTTAGCCCTTGCTGGATGTATGAATTCCAGTGAGGAACATGAGGATTTCTTGCTTTAGTTTCATAACCAGGGTTTACTGTGAGGGAAGCAAAAGGGGAAAGGAGAAAGGAGAAAAGGCAAGAAGGGCCTGGATTTTCCTGGATTAAACTGTGATGAAAAAACCTGTATTGACTCACTTTCCAGGGACAAAAAAATGACTATGATTTCAGACAGCAATGTCTCTTTCAAGTTCTTTTTTCTACTTTTTTGTTAAACAAAGGGAAGCAAGGAGCTGTTTATGTTTTTCCTCCCCCTTCTGTCTCCTCAGGGCTTTTCTTCCAGCACACAGTTCGTTATCAGGTTTCAGAGTGTGCTTTGCAGCACTGAGTAAAGCACTGGATAAAAATACCAAACATTTGATATCTTAGAACAACAAATCAGTTGGGAAGGAGCTTTTCTGCTGCTGTTGCTCCCACCCATGATGTACTTAAGGATGTACTGCCAAAATAAAAGCAAAGAATGCAGTTTGTTAGTGGCTAGGTATATACAAACAGATGAGTTACCAGTAGCAGTTATTTTCATAGCCTTTAATATGTAAGGGACAAAAAGCACAGCAGAAGTTTTCACCCCAAAACATGAGGTAATTCAGGAGAGTCAAAGACAAGGATATGAAAAAAGGTGCAAATTTTTGTTCAAAACACAAATTTATAAAACTAATATTGAGAACACAACGTGAACAAAGTGCACATGTTTTTTTCTTGTAGTATCTTGAAAACAGCAAGGCCAGAAAGTTTGGGTTGATGCTGCCTTGGGTTTGTGGTGTCTAACAGACTAGTAGTGTTGTTTTGTAGACCAATGAAAAAGTAAAGTATCTTTGGAAATGTTCTTGCTGGATAGTGAGGAACACCCAAATGTTTGTTCAGTGTGTTCTGCTTTGTTGTGAGCCTCTGTGACCTAACAACATCAGTTTGGAGTCAATAATATAGGAGAACCTTAACTCTCTGCAGAATCTGATGTCTGCAGAGGCTTGTTATTAGTCTGTTTTCATCATTTTGAAGACCTAACCATGGTCCACTTCAGGAGCCATTCAAAGTGTTTGCTCCTAGTTTATAAATGTCTAACACCAAAAATACGGTGGGTGGATGCAACTGACAAATGACACACTAGAAACCAGTGCTGAAGTGTTGGTCTGCAGGTTAGGGAATACTAACCTTTCTTTTTGCAATTATCCCTGCAAAAGAGAGCATTAAGGAGAGGCCTGTAGAGTATGAGACAGTTTTCTGGAGAGGTTCCTCCATGCACAACAGGCAGCAAAAAAAAACTATGCCCTACTTCTCCTTTCTCCTTTCCCTTGCCTTGCAGTAAAACCCATATATGAAACTAAACCAAGTACTCCTCATGTTTGAAAATGGGACGTGCTGCAGTAAGCTAAGCAGAACCATGCTGTGACCATGACATGGATAATTGAGAGCCTAAATATAAATACAAGGAATAAGTGGGGAGACCATGCCAGGGGTGGTTACAGTGACAGGATAGGAATATGATCCTTGCCCAGACGCTGCAAATGGATATCAGTAGGAGAAAATTACCTTGACAAGATAAGAGGAAAAGAGGTTTTGTAATCCTAACATGAGATGAGAATCTAGATGTGGATAGTCAGGAAAGGCTGAATTATACAGATGGTTTTTTCTAAGCACCTTAATAATTAAACACAGCCAGGACATGAGGATAGAGACTAAAGAATAAATCCAAGGTTACAGCCAAGTTACTGGCCTAAATGCTATGTAGTGTAAGGATTTTATTCCCTGTCATGGCTTAACCCCAGCCATTAACTTAAATACCACACAGACACTTGCTCACTCCCCCTGCCCACCCCCAGGCCCCCCAAAGGTGGGATGGGGAGGAGAATCAGAAAAAAGGTAAAACCTTTTCTTCTTGTCTTGACAGGGTAATATCCTCCTGCTGATATCCAAGAGCTTGAGATAATAACAGTTTAATAACTAAAATAAAGTAAAATATAATAATAACATTATTGGAAATTAAAAAGAGAGACATAAAAGCCAAGAAAAATAAATTATGCACAATACAGTTTCTCCCAGCTTCTTGTGCACCTCCTCTCTGGCAGAGCATGAGGAACTGAAAAGTCCTTGACATAGGATAAACTCTACTTATCAGCAACTAAAACATCAGTGTGTTACCGACATTATTCTCATGCTAAATCCAAAACACAACATTGTACCAGCTACCAGGAAGAAAGTTAACTCTCTCCTAGCCAAAACCAGACATTTCCACAAGTCAAAGTGTAGAGTGGATAAATGAATCTCTATTGAAGAAGGTGATTGAATTATGCCTCACAAATAAGTTTACAAAAAATACGAGGTTTGGGTTCTGGAGGTGGGACAAGCAAACTCTTCAGAAGGACATCCTGCAAGAAGAAAGTGGAGGATTCCCAGGGAAGGACAGTGTCATGGAAGCCAGGAAGAGGATAAGCTAACAGAAAGTGCATCATCGAGGTGCTGGTTTCTAGATTCAGTCATGGAGAAACTAAAATGTCCCTGCTGGTTCTCCTGCAGAGCTGCTTGGCAGGACCTGCTAAGTCAGGAGAATGAATTCTGCAGATATTTTTCAGCAGGAGACCGGGGCAGGGCAAGCACAAAACTTTCAGTCAGCGTGCAGGCTTCCTCTGAAACACCTCTGCACACCTGCAGTGCCAGTCTTAACCTCTGGTACTGTTAAAAAGAGAGTACTGGGAGAGAGATGTAAACAAAAGCTGACTTGCAGTTAATGTTTGGTGAAAAGCACTTCAGCAGAGGAATCAAGGGGTTACATAGAAAAGAAAAAGTAGCAAAGGGCCTGGCCTTACTCTCAGAGTCAAGCAAGATGAGTCACCACCCCTGGAGGTATTTAAAAGTCTGTAGATGTGGTGCTTAGTGACATGGTTCAGTGGTGGACTTGGCAGTGTTAGGTTAACAATTGGACTCAGTGATCTTAAGAGTTTTTTCCAACCTAAATGTTTCTTTGATTCTGTGAAGGTAATACAACTTTTTACTTTTTTCTTTTGAGACAGAGAGAGAGAGAGCTGTGGTTCTTTAGTGGAGATGTTTTGCTTGGCATTTGACTTGTCTTGTGAGCAGCTTTGTTCTGTTTTGGTTTGGGAACAGTCAAATATGACAGAAACTGTACTAACCAGCACAGATGGAGGGAATGCAGGCCAGCAGCAATAAGCTTCTGGGCTGACACTGAAGGCAATGCTGCTGGACAACCCTAGTAGCCAGGAGTAGCAAAGTTTGTCTTGAAGTTCCTGCAGCATGACCTCACAGAATATTTTCACAAAGGCCTACGCTCAGTGTGAGGGTTTCAGAAATTCATCTTAACTCCTAGAATTTTGAATTTTCCATTTTTGCAATGCATTTGTTTTCCTTAAGCACATCACATATTACATTTCATGGTTCCTGCTGTCAGAGAGGGAAAGCACCAAATCCTGCCCATTGTGAGTTAGCCAAGAGGGTAACCATGGGAGCAGTGTTCTGCTCATCACTGGATCCTAAAAACCCTCTACTGAGAAGGAAAATAATCATGGTTACCTTGCAGCAGATGAAGAGCTGAAACAGGACATCAATGTAGTTGTGTTTCGCTTGTCTTAACCAAAAGAAATTAGTGTGATTGAGCAAACCACATGTGTTGTAGATATAGTCATACTTGGTTAATTTTTCTGTAATTTACTGTGGGTTTGTATGCCCTTCACAGGCATGAATAACCGTGAAGTCTTGGAGCAAGTAGAACGAGGTTATCGGATGCCATGTCCTCAGGACTGTCCCATCTCCTTGCATGAGCTTATGATTCACTGCTGGAAAAAAGACCCAGAGGAGCGTCCAACTTTTGAATATTTACAGGGTTTTCTTGAAGACTACTTCACTGCAACAGAACCCCAGTACCAGCCTGGCGACAACCTGTAAATCCCTGGTTTCCAGACACTGTCATGAATTACCAGGCGTTTCTCAGCCCTGTCCCACCTGCTCTCCACCTTCCAACTCTGTGATCGGCTTCTCCAGAGTGCAACATCTTCCAGCACAGCAGTGCACAGGAGGGGCTGATGCTGGGAACTTCCACAGCCCTTGCCTATGACCACTTGTCCTAATAATCTGAATGTCCTGGATGAAAAGGAGAAAAACACTTGTTTTTTCTTAATCGAAGACTCCAAAACTGCATTGTATTGATGTTATGTAAACTGCAAAACCTCTGTTCATTGTAAATAGTAACTCAGTGCCAATAACTGATCCTAGTGCTTTCCTTTTTTTAAAATGCAAAACCTATGTGATTTTAACTAGTCTTCTCCTGATTCAACTAAAAGTATTATTTTCCAGAAGTGGCCTCTTTGTCTAAAACATTTTTTTTCCATGTTTTAACAAATAAAAAATCAGGACAGGTGTTTGGGTTTTTGCTTTTTTTATATATAAAATATATATAATATATATACATACCTGTACATACAGTATATGGGTGCTATTGCAGAGGAGGCTCATTTAGAATTGAATGAGTCCTGCTGCAGCTGTACCCAGAAAGCGATAATTTTACTGCAGACATGAAAACACTGGTGGGATTCTGAAAGCCAGTGATCTAATTTTTGGCTTTTGCCAAGCATGATTTTTTTAAATTGGATTGCACTTTTTGTTTATGATTATGTACCTGTAGATGGTTGTAACTTTGCTCTTTCAGGAATCACGTGCTGTATTTACAGTAATGTTTCCAATGTTTGACAAGTGTGTGATGATTTGTTCTTGAAATTAAAACGAACATATTTAAAGCAAGAAAACTACACCATCACCGTTTGAACTGGAAAATTGAAACTGCAAGGACTTCTTGTATCAAAACATGTATACTGAAATGTTTCAAAAAGATTTATTAAGCAGTGTAACCACATTCAGATGGTCTTAAAATAATAGCATTTTAGCCATGTCCCCCTGCTAAACTGTTGGTCATGCAACTAGGATTTTTTCTGTTTTATGTGTAACATTTTTCCATTGTAAAATAAGTGTGTTAAGTGTCCTGTACTGCTAATGAAATTACTTTCTCTGTGTCTGCAAGTTCTCCAGTGGAATTACTATGCACTTCTTTACATTTCATGGGGGATGCACAGAACAAAGTATTACCTTTTCAGTTGTCTGTACCAGCCTTGAATTACTTACGTTTAACCAAAAAACAACAAAAAAAATTCCTTTCTATTTCTATTGAGTTTTTAATACTGAGTTGCAAATTTTAAAGTCTTAATTACATTTTGTTATGGTTTATTCGCAAGTTTACATTTTAAAACTGTTTAACTTTCTTAATTTAGTAATTAAAAAAAGAGAGCATTTTACATTTGGATAGTTGGTTTTTTGTTTAAGCTGTGGAGCTAATGGTGGACAAGAGATTAAAAACTTTTCAAGAAGGGGTGTCATGCCATTTGGGGCATCATATTTCATAGGATTATGCAGACCAGTTACCTATGAGACATCATTTTCCAAATTATGAAGTCAATATGTTTTTAAATAGCTGGAGTTCAACTATAAGGAAGATAGCTGAATGCACAGCTAGTCTCTCATTTCTCTCTTCTACAGCAGTTTGTTCTTTATTAGTTCTGTTGCATTTAACATGAATACTTTTACATTTACAAGTCTTGCAGGAAAAGGTTTTTTATGTCTTGTATTGCTGTTACTGCTTTAAAAGATTGTGGCCAACTAAGACTTCCTGACAGTTGAAACTTTTTTTTTTAATTATTTAGTACTTAGATTGTGAATTCATATTCTGAAGATTCACACATTTTCTAAAGAGAACCTTTCTTCATTTGTGAAAACTAACCCAATAATCAATTGAGATTCAGAGAACAAATTGTCATCATTGTTTTAATATTTTCTATACAAAACTTGGACTGAAAATCCTCTTGCAAAGGAGGCTTCCACACTTAGCCTTTCTCAAAGTGTGAATTTATATGGCAATGTTGCTTGTTACCAGATTTCCATGATAAATTGGTTAACGTTTTACATGTAGAGTCTATAAGTAATGTTATGTACATTATATATTCAATGTTGCTGTACCTGTAGCTGTGGAGTACCGAAGAGGCCATGATCCTTGTTGGACTTCTAGCTTCCTCTTAGTACTTAAAAAGCAAGTCGTGGCCCTCTCTTTTTTTCCCACAGCTACCCCCCTGCCTTAAAATATCATCCATGGAACTGAGGACTCCGTAGTAACTCAGCGGGCTGGTGAAGCCAAAATGTCACCTCCTCAGCCCAGAGCCCGGTGGCGAAGCGTGGCCATTCTGCCAAGTTCCCTAGCAGCCTTTGCTGTGCCACAAACTTAAGTGCAGTTTCCATCTGTAATGCGGGACGAGCCTAAAACGTTAGTTTGCCTATGTTTCTCATTGGAAGTAAGACTCAGATGGGGCGTTGTTGGGGTTTTATGGCCTTTATTTCTGATTCTTGGGTTTGCTGTTTCTTGTATTGCATTCGGTCTCTGAGTACCACGTTGGTCTCTGCCGGATCTCTGCCTGCAGCTGGCTTGTGTGCAGACTGGTGCCACTGTTGAGTGGCAAATCCAGACCATTTCTCATCGGTAGCTCTTCTGCTTCTTTTTCTTAATGTCGGGAGTTTTGTTGTTTGGGTTTTTTAATCTCTCAAATAAAAACATTAGCAAAAAATTTGAACAAGGTTGTTAGGTTTTTTTGCTATAAATTAATAAAAGCCTTTTCTTAAGCACTGTGTATACACCACAAGTAGTTGTGTGGTGACTGTAAAAGTAGAATTTATGAGATTAAGAATCTTCTGTTCCTTCCAATAATTTTTTAATGTAAGACTAAATAACTTCCCCCCATATAAAAACAATTGGCCAAATGCTCCCTCCACCAGCCCACCTGATTCCTAACTGATCCATGATGTGGTGGCTGATTTCCAGAAGAGGTCTTCTAGAAGACCTACCAGCAGCAGAGAGGACTCTGTGGGGTGACACAGGCATCTCTAAGCCAAGTTGAATCCAAGACCGGTCTCAGGAAAAGTGACAGGTGGAAATGGGACGCTGCTGCGAAAGGGATGGTTAGTATGGTTATTATATTTCTGTGAGAAGGCAATTATGTGAGACTTGGTGGTCTTTGAAAAAGACAAAAGTTTGTCAAAGGCACTAACATGATATTCTTTGGCTTTTGTAAACAGTGCTCAATGTAGTTCTGGGTGACGCTCTGGTTTTGATTTAATTACCACCGTAGAAAAACAAAGTAAATACAAAACAGAAAAGTGATTGACTGCCTAAATTACAAGAATAATCACAAATGGAAAATCTGTCTCCAGTGTGAGTGTTTCTCCTGAAGCCTCTAGACTGGAAAAGGACTACCTGCAGCCCAAGAAGGCAGAATGCTAAATATCTCGATCCTGCCACATAACTGCAAGGTGAGTGGAAAGTTGCTCAAATTTATTTTAATGTGCACCATCCTTTTCTCATGTGCTGCAATAAAAAATGCAGCATGCTAATGAATGCTACCATATTGCACCCAAGGGGTTTAAGAGCCTCACACGAGGCCGAGCCCAAGCATGCAAGAGCTATTAGGAGATATACAGTAGCTCCTCTTCTAAAGTGTAGACAATATTCATTCATCAAAGAAGCCCTTTCCTGTCTAATGGGAAATTACCACCAGCAGTGCAGACAAAAGGATATTTATTTTCTCCAGTTGTGTCAGTTTGAGGGTCTGTCTGTCTTTCAAGAATAATTGAAGCCTGTTTGTAGCTCAGAAATCTCATTGTGTTCTGCAGTCTTGGAAAGCAGTGATTATAATTTCCTGTGACTCATACACAGGGATATTTTATCACTGAGAGGACTCCTGTCAACTGGAGCAGCATTCCCTGCCATCTTAACTGAAGAAAGGGGCACTTTAGTTTCAGACTTTCCTGCACAGACCAAGCCAGAACCCGTGTCCTTTCCGCAGAAAAGGAAAAGAGGCCCCTTGCTGGGATTGCCACATGAGCAGGGTGCTAGTGTATCCCTCTCAGTGCTTCTAAATTTCTCAGAACTTCTGACAGCTAAAACCAGGCTGCTGAGGTTCATTTTGAATGTTAGAGAGGAAATGCTGGCTTCCCTTAAGTCTGAGAGATATTTTCTGTTGACTTTTAATACAGAGCCTGTTCTTACGTGTGTGTGTGTACAATTATCTGTAACTCAAAAGGAAATTCACACATAAAAACATCTACACAAACATCAATCTATCTCCTTGTATTCCTCCCCTGTAGCTGAATGCTTAACAAAAATGTAAAACTGGGACATGAGTAGATTAGAGGACAACATGTTGTTAACAACAAAAGAGCTGCTCTTTTTTCTTCTTCTTGTTTACCATTTTTTTTTCCCTGCTGGTTCCCACTACGTGACCTGTTACAATCCCTATTCCCAAACCAGGAGAGGTGGTAGCAGCAAGCACTGCTGCTACAGGCCAGAGATGCTGTGGGTCTCTGGCTACTGCAAAGAGCAGCCTGCAGCTGATCTTAAAGCTGGGGAGAGAAAACATTTCTCCCAAGGGCACGGCTGCAGTTTGGAGCCTGCGGCGGGAGCGTGCAGGAGTGCTGAGAACTGCCCTCCCAGGAAAAGCAGGTCATTAGCTGGTAGGCACTGCATCGTGTGGTGGAGAGGCAGAGCCAAAGGTTGCAGCACCAGCTGTGTTTGCAGCAGCAGCTGTGCTCACAGCGCCTGTGCTTCCTTGTGCCCAGGGATTTGGGTGATGAGATTAGAGCAGGCTGAGGAGCGTGAACTGCGGTTTCTGCTTCCAAATGTAAATATCTTCTCTGTTACAGTGGAGAGGAAAATCGTGTATGTTCAAGATGGAGAAAAAAACCACAGGGTTGGTGTGGCCTGTGACTGCGAGGCAAGTGTTGGTTCTGCCTGACCAGGCCAGATGGAAGTTTGATTGTTTGGCTCATTGTTAGGAATAACTCGGCATTAAGCTCTGTGAATAGCTAAAAGGGCAAAGAGTAAAGAAATGAGATTATCCTTCTTCCCCTACAGCCAGACTAGAGCTTGCCAAGGGCTCTGGTTTGCTTTTTTGTGCATCAGCATTTGTTGCTGAGCTCCTGCACCCAGAGCCGTGTGAAGTTTGCTCAGCTACCTATTGTCACAGCTTCACACAAAATTCCTGAGCCCTGTAATGGATAAATTCTAATCTGGAAAAAGAAAAAAGAATGCCGGGCTGCTTTGTGACTGTTGGGGCTCAGCCTCGTGCCAGAGGCCTGTCTGTGAGCTCTGGCATTCCCTGTGCTTTATTCACTGCTGCAATTCAGGCTCTGGGCTGCCTCTCAATCCCACAGGCTGCTGGATTTCCTCAGCTAGAGAATGCTACTCATATAGGAAGGGTCTCTGGTGCTGGGAAAGGGATGCAGGGGTCCCAGCACACCCCTCCTGGCACATCACAGGGCCTGGGCCTTCACTGTTCCTGGGACAGGCTTCCAGGAGGGAGTGGCACTG
Organism: Promerops cafer; assembly: GCA_013398275.1. Classification (NCBI taxonomy): domain Eukaryota; kingdom Metazoa; phylum Chordata; class Aves; order Passeriformes; family Nectariniidae; genus Promerops; species Promerops cafer. The sequence goes on along the minus strand of VZSE01006462.1, from coordinate 7,704,103 downwards.
CAGAAGGGGCCTGCAGCTTCCCTGGAGGCCCCTGGGGCACCCCGAGCTGCCATGCTCTGCTGGCAGCAGCTCAGGCACAACTGCATGGAGCTGCTGACGGGTCTTGGGGCGACTTGGCTGGGGCTGTGTTGCTACAGCCCACAGTCCCAGTGACAATGGAGAAGCAGATGCTAAATCCTGCCCTCCTAAAAAAGCAAAGGACAGGAGCCACATGGGGAAGAGCTTTGTGTCTTAAAGAGAGAGGACTAGGTACGTTTGATCACACGAGAGCTCAAGTGTTCCCTCAAATTCCCATGCCTCCCAAAAGCAGTGCAGCCGCCAGCTGAGCTTTGTCTATGACCTCATATATATCCAGTGTATAAAACACATACCACATATTGAACATTTGCATATGTTACATGTCTTTTGTTCCACTTGGGTGGCCTTTTCCTCCCCTTCCCCCCACCTCTTGCCCCATTACTCATCCAGGCAGCTCCCGTCACATTATTCTGGACGTGTCATTTCTGAAGGACTACACATCCCTGTCCTGTGGAGAATAGGGGCTCTGTTAACTGTCAAATGTTGAGTGGGTAATGATCAATGGGTGACTAATTGGATGCAAGAGGGAATAAAATAGGTATTACTTAGCTTCTGCTATTAATTAGGAGGATACATAATGCTGTGGGGAAAATCTTAACAAATGGCAGGAGGGGTTTTTGTCATTATGCAGGGTTTAATTACAAGCATTGCACAAGCTAATATCCAGGTACTGTTTTCTTTCCTTTCAGGTGTCTCTCCGGGGTGTGACTGAAAAATGCCAAAGCAAGAGCCTTAAAATAAAGTGAGTGGAAAATATTTTTGCAGGCATGTGCCTAGCAATGTAAACAGCAAGACATGGAAGAAAGCCCTGGATTTCCTCACAGTGCAAAAGCAGCAAGGGACAAGCCACATGCAGAGAACCAGTGAGACCATTGTGTGCATTATGCTGAGGCAGAGGGGGTTAAAGGCTCACTGCAATGTCTCCAGCACCAATGTTAAAAGAGGAGAAACATGACAGTGCTTTATTTAAACAGTTAATCATTTAGAAGCAAAAACATTCATGATTAATTTCTCCAAATACAGAGATGTGGTAGGAAATATGAAAAGGGGCACTCAATACCAACACTTTCTTCCTAATGAAAAAAGAAATATTACAACTCCTGCACCATTAGGAACCTTTTTAGGGAAGAAAAATAGGTCCATGTTATTTGTCTTGCCAATGAAAACCATCCTGCACTTGAATCTGTCCTTTCTATGACAGGCCCAATATGACTCATCACGTTCTGCTTGTAAATAATGTACAGATGAGATACTAACTTTAGAGAGTTCAGAGTGTTATCTGGCTTTCAGTGAGTGAAGTCAGTAGGGTAGGAAGACTTCAAATATATAAAAGAGGCCTTCAGAAGGCAATTATGATGGCTTCAGTTTTGGGGATGAGGGAGGTTTTTGAAATGCTGAAATAAACTTGGGTATCTGTTGTCCAAGTATCCTAATCCAAAAATGAGTTAATTGACAGCAGTTTCTACAGCTTTGTGGGAGGGTAGTTAGATTTGGGCTGGACCTTTGAAACCCACTCAGCAGACAGTGCTGTTAACAGAGTCAGCTGAGTGTGACTTTCAAGCTATTTTTCCTCTCTTTGTCAGGCTGTTAATAAAGTACATAAAGCTCAAGTGAGAGGAAACTGCTCCAAATATCTGCTGGTTTTTAGGGCTTGGCAAGTTAAAGAGGGGACAGAGACTGGTTCTTTGGCCGCATCTGCAGACACCATTAGGTCTCTACATTTCTGGACCTGGAAACACTCACACAAGGGACAGGTCTCACAGCCAGAACCTTCCTCTCCTGGCCAACTGGCAGCTGTCTACAGGGGTGGCAGGTGGACACTGTTGTTTGCTGGATGTTACAGACCAGTGTCCAGGATTTGACCAGCAGAGAACAGAGGACTGTCCATACCCATTGTTGGTGAGGAAGGTGTGAAGGGAGGTGCTTGATGGCTCCAGAGAAGAGCCTTTTACAAAGAGACCCCACAAATGTGGGTATTGATGCAACATTCCATGGGACACTCTGCCTGCTTAGTCCCCATGCTGCCTGCATTCCCTGAGGAGCCGGTTATCACACAGCAAACAGCAAATACTACATACATCCCCCACATACGTCCCAGGAAGGTCAGGCACTCCCCAGAGCAACTCTCCCTCCCTGCTTCCATCCTGTCGACATTCACCAAGGTCCTGATTGTGGCTGTGGGCCCCTCGCTGCCCTCACCCACTGTGGCACACAGGTGGCAGTGGAGCCATCACTGCTCCTGAGCTGGAGCCAGTAGGAAAACTGGCAGGAGAGGCAGCCACCCAAGCCCAGTGTGGTGCAACTCGGGGCTCAGGCAGCCTTGATGAAAATGCCGACTGTCAGGGTGTTCATGGTGCAAAACAGCTGCGCAGCCAAGGGCCAAGCCAAAGGGATTAAACCTTCAGCTGACTCAAATGACTGTGGTTATAATGCAGCCACTCCAGCCACAAGCATCTAGTGCTCATCACATCTGGGTCTGGCTGGGACCAGCAGGGACTGTCCAGGAAGTCTGGCAGCAGTCAAGGACAACTTCAGGACGCTCCAAAAGGGAGCCCTGGTGTCCTGCTGGCCTTTCCCTTGGCACAGGAGGGAGGAAACAGGGAAGGAAGGGGTCAGGATGGCCAGTTCCAGGGCCAGGCTGATGTGGGGTTTCTTAAGAGGAAAGGTAAGCCCAGGCTGCGGGGCATCAGTGCACTGCCATTAATACAATCATACTTAGTGCTCGGTTGGGGGCACATGCTGCTCCCAGCTACTTGAAGTTTCCCTCCAAAAATGTGGGCAGTCATTCCCTGATGAGAGGAGGTAATTCCCTGGGTCACCGCTTTGCCTTTGGACCAGAAAGAGGTGGGCATGAGTGGTGGGCATGCAGAGAGAGCCCTTCCCGGGGGCAGGAATGCTGTGGCTCCTTCCTCCACCCCCAGACTCACAGGAAGGGCACAGGAAGGAGCAGCGGTGGCACTGCCAGGGCGAGGAGCTTGGGGGATGGTTTGGATGTCCCTGTGTGTGCCCGCAGACCTGCCAGGCATTGAGGCAGCCTCTGGTCACTTGGAGGATGAGGAGCTGTGCCCAGGCTGCAGCTAAGTGAACCTCCTTCTAGGGTTAAACTAAGAAAATGGGGCTGGAGATCAGGAACAGCTTCTCGGCAGGGAGATGCGCTGAGTGCGGGGTTGGGACAGTGGTGTGGGCTGGGACAAAAGCGGTCAGACTGGCTTTCCTGGGGCAGCTCACCGGGCATCTCCGAGCTGCTCGGCTTTCAGGAGCTGTGAGAATACAGAAGTTTCAGCTTCTAGGAAAAGCAAATTTCTGCTCCTTGAGAGTGTAGAAACTCGGAAGTGTCTAGAAATCTAACCTAAAAGCAAGAACCAGATGAGAAACGCTTTTCTCCTAGTTCTTTATATAGTTCTTACACGCATCATGTGATTGTCTTCAGTAGTCTGAATCACAGCTGATTTAACATTTCACAGAAAGCGACCGAGCTTTCAGCAAAGCAAGGGATGACTTTCCCGACCCGGCACACCGTTTAGGAATCACACCGGGGTTCCCCCTGAGTTATTCACCCGCGGCGCTCACGCAGAGGCCGCCCGGCTTCCCACGGGAGAGGCAGCGAGCTGCACGCAGGCATCGCCGGGGAGCTGAGAGCTTCGAAGTGTCACTCCCCCACAGAGGCTCTCCCGCCGCCGCGCTGAGCCCTGCATGCCTCTTCCACTTCCTGCTGCAGAGCCAGTTCTGCCGCTTACCTGGGAGAGGCAGGGAGGGTGTCGTAAAAGGAGGGAAAACCGCCCGGCCGGCTGAGGAAGGAGCCCCGGGCGCGGCGGGGAGCGCAGGAGGCGCGCAGCCCTCTCGCTCTCCTCGGGCAGCCCAGCGCGAACCTCCCTCGCCCGCAAGGTAAGAAGTGTCAGAGGTGCCACCTCTCTCGGCCCCTGTTTGCCATCAGCTGCTGACCCACGCCTGGCTCTCGCTGGGGCTTTTCCCCCCTCAAGTTGCTGTCTCGCTCGCTTTCTCCCCCCTCTCTCGGGTCATGAGAGCCCGACTTTCACAGATGGTTACAACATGTTTCAGCCATTTCGCTGCAGTTTGTTTTGTTTGTTGGTCCTTTGTCTTTTATTTTTTGTAAATCAGGAGGGGTTTGGGGTAAACACTGGGGACTGACACGCCTAGTGTCGAAATGTTGTCCTGCCTATTTACGTAGTTGCCTGGCAATGCCTGGCGGCCAGGCCTGATCCCGCTCCCTCCCTGCCCGGCTCTGCAGGCTCAAGGTGGTGTGTTGGCCGATGGCCCTCTCCTCCCTCTCCCTTTCCCTTCCCTTTCCCTTTCCCTTCCTTTTCCCTTTCCTTTCCCTTCCCTTTCCCTTCACCTTTCCCTTCCCTTCCCTTCCCTTGCCGACCTGGGGCTGCATAGGACAGGTCCACAGACCTGGTGAGGGAGGGGTGGCTGCAAGGCATGAAGAAAACAGGATCGCAGACCCTTTTTGTGCCGTCCTCTATAGCCTGGGCACGTAAACAAGTGGGAGCAAGGTGGTAGTATTTCTTTTCTATTAGGGTAAAATCAGCCATGTAAAACCCAATCCCATTTCACCCAGTTTCAAGATACAGGTTTTGTAGGGTTAGCACTGGCTGGGCACCAAGATTGGCACATCTGGGCTTACTGGTCCTCAACCACCAGCAGCAACCCCGAGACCAGGAATTCCCATTTCCTGCAAGCCCTGGGTGGGTTCAAGGCCTGGACTGGCCACACCAGTGCCCCACCAAGACCACATGTTGCTGTGACACCCACAGCGGGTGATGGCAGAGACAGGGATCCGAGGGGCATGGGCAGCTGGGCCAGGGTGGGTGGGTGGCTGCCGATGGTGCTGCTGCCTGCAATGCTGTCAGCCTCTGAAGCCAGCCTTGCCCTTGCAGAGTGCTGGCAATGTCTGGAAGCATGCTGTAATTTTATTTTTTTATTTTTCAACTGAGTTGAGTTTTCTTTCTGTTTTCCTAAGGCAGGAAGCAAGGCATGTGCAATTATGGTGTTCGTGTCTGTCAGTGCCCCCCACCCCCAGCAGTGGCTTTTGAAGTTTGGCAGAGGGTACATGTCTGAAAGATACACACATTTCTGCACGTTTCATGACTGTGAGTGAGCAAGGCTGTTCTCACGCCAGCTGAGGGAGACACGTCAGGTCCCGCAGGCTTCCCTCAGCCTCCCACCGCCCACACACCCCGCAGCCCTCATGCTGCAGAGCAGGGAGAGTGCTTAGGGATGAGAGAGACATCAGCCCTGTGAAATCCTGGGTACTCTATAGGAACCAGAACCTTCAATGTAAGGCATGAAGCTATAGGAAAGCAGGCTGAGGAAACTGATGCCTCTCAGAGTGATCCCCCCATCCCACCCCACTGAGCCAGCCCCAGTTTTGTGACAGAAGTTTTGGATGTCCCAGGGACATGGGATATCCCAGACTGGGGGTTCCTAAGTGCCTGTGAGAGTTTTATTAGCACCAGAAATGGGTGGGAAGTAGCCTTTGGAAAACAATCACATTTTTAAGGATACTAAAGGTAACTGTAGACATTTTCATATTTCACAAAGTTTAGAAAACTGGCAGTGAATACTGCCTATATCTGAGATGCCTGTTTGGATCCTGTTAGAGGGTATCACCCTTCTAGTTTCTTACTACTTCCTGCCCAGCATTCCTTCAACATGTATATTGATGTCTACACTAAAAAGGAAAAAAATACCAGGTCTGCTCTAGCCTTTGCACCATGGATTGCCGAGTGAAGCAGCATTAGTGCTGCAAAAGAGAATGTGATGTTTGCCATGCAGGCAGGATTTGAGGTATGTTCTCCTGGCACATGTAGATTTTCCTGCCATGGCTTCAGAAAATACGCAAGAGCAACCATATAGCCAGAGGAAGGTTGTTTCCATATTCTTTTTCTAATTTTTCCAGAAGTCATAAAAATAAACATTACCTGCCCTAGAGGGCTAAAAGTCTGGGCTAGGAATGTGACATGTTGCCTTAGTCTTTGCTGTGGAGGGTACCCAAGGGAGAGGGTCAGCGTCCGTGATGACAGCAGCCAAAATTTCTCATGGTGAAGTGTGAAACTCTGAAGCTTGGATTTCCTTGGCAGTGCTTATTTAAGTTGTAGACCCAAACCAGTTCCCACATTTGCACTTGCTCCTCCTGTAAGGATTTCTCACTGGGATTTTTTGAGGAAAGTTGCGTCTAGTGCTTCTGTAGAGAAATCTGCACTTAGAGCAAGTGCTCTTGCACACTTACACTCATCTCACCCCATGGCAACAGCATTCCTTGGGATCTCAGCATGTGCATCCTCACAGCAACTTGCAAATTCTGCATCCACTTGCTCCCATCCAGCAGATGGATATCAGCTGCACCAGGGAGCTTAAGGGATTCAGCCAAAGTATGCAGGAATTATTTGGAAATCAAGAAATTCCTGTCTGTCCCCACCCCTTTGTGATCTAAGCTTTGCCTTAATCTCTACCTGTGCCATTTCAGAAATGCTGTGACTGGCGAACAAAAAACCCTGTCCTTGTGTGTTGTGCACCAAGGAAGGTGAGGTTTCTTTCTCATCCTAATGTTTTCTGTTTTAACAAGGTAGACAAATAAAACTTTGATCAAAAGAGCAAAGATATTTTCCCCCTCTCCAGAAGCGGCAGAGAGCACAACTGTGTTCGTGTTGCAGTCTCTCTCTCCTCTGTTTCTTCATGACAGAAGGTTTCTAATCAAAAGCAGATAGATGATTAGGGTGTGTTTTGGGACAGCGCATCCTGACAAGTCTTTGTGCTGGAAAACAGATGAAATAAATACCTGATGGATTTTGCAATCAGCTGCAAGAAAACAGCATAGATGAGCTGAGCCCAACACCTTTCCCCTTGTCCCCTTGCCTCCGTGGGAGGATTTTTAGGGGACTTTGGCCATTCCTTCCAACTTGGGTGCTCAGGCCCATCTCTACTGACCTGCAGAAGAATTTGCTCCCCTTCATTTATGCTCTCCCTGCAGGTTTCCAGGGGTGGCCATGGCCAGCAGCAGCTGGATGTGAGCAGGAGGTCTGAGTGGCTTCCCGTGTCTCCCTGGCAGAAGCAGAGGAAGAAGCTCTCTGGGTGTGGGAAGCCTCCCAAGGAAGCTGGAAGGGGGTTCTTGTCAGGAGCTTGAATCACTAAGCACCCACCCACAAAGGTTATTTGCTGAATTAATGCACATTGCAGAACTGGGTGTATAAGGAGAGGAAGGAAAAAGAGTGATTTAAGGAGTTCTCTTGGCATTTGTGGGAGCAGTCCAGGCTTTGTCCCTCTAGGAGGGGCCTCCTCACTTTATTACAAGCAGAAATAAATGCAACGGCTCCAGCTGGTTATCAGTAATCTCCTGAATAGTCAGAGGTACAGGGGGGATATTAAATTCTTGACATTTTCTGGCAATATCATGAACTGACTTGAAGTTGCAGTGTCTTTCCAAATGAGGTTGGGCACGATCTCTGCGCTCCAGCAGCCTCTGTGCCAGAGAAGGGATCAGGCTACAGGTTTCTGAGGGTATTTCAGTATGCTGAAACATTCCTCTCCTCTTTTTCTTCAACACAGGAGACCAAGCAGGTAATTTTTCTGCCCTATGCCTAACTATTTGCAGGATAAGCTAACTAGAAAAGTCAAAGGAAACAAAGTGAAACTCAGCAGCACAAGGCAACATAAAATACAGGGATAATGGGCTCTTTTGGGTCTTTCTCCAAAAGCCAAGAATCTTCAGCTGAGCAGAAACAACACCCTGAAGTACTGCTGTTGGAGGAGAATGTTTTTGAATCATCTGTTATATTTTCAGCAGTGTGGGGATTTCTCTTGGGAATTCCCATCCGCATGCCATTGCCGGCATTGCTCAAAAGATGTTCAGCATGTCCTGGGGTTAATTTATCCCTGGGGCCATCCTGCAGACAGTGCTCTGCTGTTGTAACAGCTTCTCTCTCTCCAGCCAGGGCTACTGAGGGAGGAGGAGGATGAAGTCACATTTCCTACTTTTTTAATGCCAATGCCCTCATCCCCTTAGTGCTTCCTACCTTGACCCTGTGAGAGCAGGGGCTGTGCGTGGGTGTCAAAGCTCAGCTTTTGCTTACACCCTGCAGTAGGGTCTAAGCAAAAACCTATCTAAAAAACTAGATTTTTTTTGCAGGTAAAAACATAAGTGATGGAATTGGTTGTCACTTCTGTCTGGCCAAATTATTTCACTCAGGTATTTGGAGTAATTTTTTAAGCTCATGTTACACGGGAAGGAAGTAAGGCTGTCTTTTAAGTTGATTTGGGAGATAAAGAGGCATTTATCCGTTCAGAGGTTAAACTAATAGGGAGGACATTTTTTAAATATTCGGAAGTAAGACATTTGATAATTTGCAATACAATTTAAGAAAGTCCTACTATCCCTTCTCCAAAAGGCAGACTTAGAAAACAAACTTCCAGAAAGCAAACCTGAATTTTTCTTGCCCATGTTGTCCCTTTCATTAGATTCATGCAGCTTGTTTCATAGATAACCAGATGTTAGCAATGGAACTAAAAGAAAAAAACAAACCAAAAACTTTCAAGGTTGTAGCCTCCAAAGGAATTTAGTAACTCTTAAATCCCATCTGTTACCCAATTCAAAACCTACAGAAGTCAATAGAGAGATTTCCATCTACTTCACTGCGCTCTGGATTGAGATCTCGGTTTCTCCACAGAAATCTGTTCTTGTCACAGTGCTAAACTAAAGGCTATTGAATATAAAGGATCTGAATTCAAAGTGTTTTCCAGTATTTTCACCCAGCTACTTCAGAGACCATCAAAACAGCATCTTGGTGTATGAGGCATTGCAAATTTGTTTCTGAAAAGTCTAGTTTGCATGTTTGCTAAGGATTATATGGAATAGAGGGATGATCAGACAATGCATGTGGCCTACAGAGGTGGAGCTGTACCCCAGTCCACAGCTGAGTTGTGCTTTGTGAACACCAGGGTGAATTTTGTGCAGGGACCCAGTTTAATGGAGATGCTCAGAAGGGAAATAAGAGTTTGCAATGTGATTTGTGCTGCTGGAGTGCACGTCATTCACTTTATGACCAAATGTACAGAGATGTCCACAAGTTGAAGCATGTCTGAGCAGGCACTTCAAGGCCAGCTGACCCAAGGGTCAGGTTTATAAAGCTGTTGAGGTAAGCAGAAGACAGATGCTTTGCAGGGCATTTGACACCTCTCCTTCACAGGTGCTTCTCTGTCGGGGGACCACTCAGCAGCTTTGCAGCCTGGTTAGTGTAAATCTGACTGTGCTGTACTGCCCTGGTGAGTCACCACCCCAGGGCAGTCATCATTTAAACTGACGTCTGACCAAAGGTCCCAGGCAAAGGACGCTTTGCCACCCCCGCACAGCACAGCATCAAGTCCCTGACACGGTCCTGCTCTGATGCTGGGAGCTCGCGGTTTTCTCTTTCCCATCACATCAGTTATGCCTGTCAGAAAACCGGGACTCAGAGGGCTTGGCCAGTGTTTGTGACCTGGTGTAGAGAAAAAGGGGTGCAAATCTCAGGGAGAGACGTGATGGTGGTGAGCTGACCGTCAGCCTTTCCAGCCTGGGAGCTGGAATGGCAGGAGGTGGTTTGGCACCAGACCCAGCTCTCTCGTGCAGGGGCTGCAGCTGTCAGAGCAGCAGCGTGTGTGCTGTGCTGGTGCAGCTAATAGCTGCTCTGAGGACTTGCCTACATGGGAAAATTTACCAGCGTAATTATCCCACTGTAATTATCCCAGGATAACTCTCCCTCTGGATGTGCTTAATATAACACAGGGTATGTATGAATATATGGCAAATCTTCTGCACAGATGGGGCTTAAGTTACATAGAGGAGGAATGTTTACATTGCAGCCCAGGAGCAAAGCACAGTTTATATCCTACTTCCCAGCAAATATTACACCCAGAATTTTCTGTGCCAGAGGTACTTTCAGGGGGAAGTACGTGTCATTTGATCTGATCAGCAAAAATGTAAAGCCTCAACCTTGCCCTGTAACATGGGGCACAACATTTGCTTTTACAGAATCACTGTGGAAGCCGGGGTAAAGGCTGGGACACTGCTTTGTACCTCTCTGTAATCCTGTTCAACTCTTTTTTAGAGAGTGGTCATTTAAATTTGTTCTTCATTTGACTTTTTTGTTCAAGACACCGTGACTGAAGTTGGGAGGAACCCTTGGATCTCTGAAAGCTCTTCAGACATGTTGTGATTTTGACTTTCTCTACCAGGCTTTCAGGCCAGATTCTTTCGCCAAATGTTGTCATTCCCATTGTTTGAATGCTTAGTCCCCTCTCCTCTGATAACTCTCCTACCTGGGATTTTAGCTTCTTCAATCTGATAGAAGGTGAATGGCTGGGGAAATGATGAGCACCAAGTGCATTTTTCTACTCTCCATGATAAAAGAGAGAATTTGCTGGGAGGAATCTGAGCTGCACCCTGTAAGAGGATGAAGATGGCTGCACTTCTTGAAGCCTGCTCAGCGTTCATCCATCACTGCTGCTGTCATCCTCACTCAGGGTGAAGCAGAGGTGTCCATCATCAGGAGTCACTTGGCTGGAAAAAATTCACTGATAGCAGTCCCAAAAGGAAGCAATAATTTTGTTTTGGGCCCAAGTCAGTTCTGAAGGAAAGAGGAAAAAAATCCAACCAATAACTTCTCTCTCTTAATTATCTTTTCATTTTCAACAATTTAAAGTAATGAGACTCATGTGATAATAGACTGGAAGAAATGGTACAATAAATTAAGCAGCAGCACTTGGAAACAAGATTTCAAGTTGAAATTACTCAGCTAGGTGTGTGGTGAAGTTTACATCCGATGCATCAGCTGTTATTAAAAGGTCAGGAGTAAAATAATTGCAAGTAGTTGTGTTGCCTGGATTATGCCTAAACCAAACCTCCAGACCTAAGCAGTCTGATCTACTGTCAGGTGCCAGAATTCCTTCTGAGAGACAGTTCATCTGCTTTTGCCTCCCTCCAGTGTCAGCAGGAACAGTAGGTTTTAGAAATCCCATAAAAAACATTTGATTTGCGCAACACAATTTCCAAAACTTTAACTGCTATTTCTTTTCCAGCATCTGAGATAGAGTTATTTTAGGATTATTGCCCATGTGAAACTGTACCGTGTTCACAAGAGTCCTTTTTCTTCTCCAGCTTGCTGAAAAATCCTGGCCTTGCAGTAAGGCAGCTGACTCACTTCCGGTTCAATAAAAAAGTTTGGAAATGGCCTCTGTATCAGGTTAGTCCAAATTATAACTCTCTACTAGCTTCACTCCAGCTAACTCTCTACTTTCTTGTTTTGGCAAAAGTCAGCCAGATTTTTCTTGCTGTTTTCTGCCATCTTTTTAAAAAGCATTAAAGTATAAAGAATATAAAGAATACATATTGCTCTTCAGTATTCCAGCTCACAGTCACTGAATAATGATGGATGATAGGCATTCGACTGTGTGGCTGTCCATCTCCAGTGTTACTTGTCTCAATTTTTCAGGCACTTTTGTGGGTCGAAGCATACCAGTCGAAGTGGATGAATCCATGCCATGGTCCCAGTTACCTGAACATGTCTTGGAAAAGGCTTTGCAGCCTTCTGGAGAGGATATGGAGGATGAGGAGGCCCAGAGCCCACGTGTTGCTCAAACACAGCAGGCTGATCCATCTTGCCTTTGCAGAGCACCAGCACATCATCATTCAGCACTGTCCGTGGAGCCAGACAGCAGCTTGTGGTCAAAATATACTGATGCTGATGGAGGTGGACACTTCTGTTCCCCTGGTGAATCAATATCAGGAGTATTTCCCTCGAAGACACATTCTATAGCTATGGACAAACCAGGCATGAGGCCAAGATCCCAGCTTTCAGCTGACACCAGGCACAGCTTCAGTAAATCAGAGCAGATCTTGTCAGATGTTCCTGAGGACTCACTGGAGGAGAGCAGCCAAGGGAGTTCACAGTCACAACAACCCTCAGGAAACAGACTCCTGGCAGAGCTTGGAACTGTAGATACAGGGTACAACTCCCAGTCCCAAGACATCATGGGCATCAGGCATCTGGAGCCCCCCTTACCACTGGTGTCTGTGCTGAACCCCCAGGACCTCCCAGGACCACTGATCTCCAGAGAGTTTTTGGAACCTGAGCATCAGCAGTGCCCCATGTGCCATCACTTGCCCCATCCCAACACCCCCTCGCAAGCCCTCGGCTGCTTCAGGCACCGCTGCCCGGCACAGCAGCCCCCCCAAGGCCCATGTGAGTAGCACCTCCTGCCCCACAGGAGGTTCTCTGGGTGTATCTCAGCCATCATTCACCAAGGGCGTCTTTCCAGCACAGCATGCAATTATTAAGCTCTTTAAACGTCTAATTGCAGTCCATTTTACGATTTCAGATTTTTGGGTAATGTGGCTGGACTCTCTGCTGCAAAACCTCTGAACTTCTTAAGTTAAAGAGGTCGCGGTTACTCATCGAGTGCAGGCGAATGATTTTGCTTAGAAACCAGGGTTTGTCGGTCACGCTGAGCATGCACAGCCTCTCCCTGCTGTTATTTCATATTCTAGTCATTTCCTTCCTCCTTGCATCAGTCATTCGGCAGCCTCCTATTCCGACTCAATTCCTGTTGTTTTCATAGATTTCCTTGCTCCCCCTTGGATCCCCAAAGTTGAGAATTTCCTGCCAGGATCAGGACGGGAGGTTACGCTTGATCTCCATAAATAGCATCTCCAGCACTATGACCAGACTCACCCATGTGTTTTATTTCTACGTGAAAGGAGCGTGACATCCATCATCCTAATTTTTTTTCTGTTGTCAGCTGAAATGAAAGCTCATTACTTAAAATGGAGCCCTCTCAGCTGCTGGTGATTGTGTCGCTGAGCGCTGATGTGACTCCCTCAATATGGGCGTTCTGGCTCTGGGAGACTACAGTGCAGTTTACAGCCTGCTATTAATTAGTATTCCTTTTCAGTCTCCGAGATTTTTATCTGTTATGAAGTGAGCTTTGAACACTCAACAGCAATATCATTGTTTTAATATAATTTATATTACATTAGGCTCATAACACCCTGACCTGTATTGGGCTGGCTTTGTAATAAAAAGCTGTAGGCCTGTTCTGATAAACCTTTTTTTTTTAACCTTTTTTTGACTCCATTGCATTTATATTGCATCTGTTTAAGGAGTTTTGTCATTCCAGCTATGTGCTATAATTAGGTATATGAAAGAGGAGGGTTTCAGAAACTCAGTTTCCAGCTCTGATTTTGGAACTTCATAAAGGGGAAGGGGCTACAGATGGACTTTCAACAACACCTACAGCTTAACATTTGGAAAATGTCCACTGGTTTTCTTTTCGTGCCTTCTTTCAGTTCAGCTCTAAGCAGTCAAAGAGCTGGTTGCACAACACCCCTCACTATTTACCTCCTCCACAAGCAGGCATCGTGAGAAGTAGGACATTTACTGAATGAGGACATTTTGTTTGAAAGCAGGAACTCTGAAAGGCTTTCTTCAGAAAAATCACTACCATTCCAGCCATATCCAGAGGGCAAAAAGAGTAAAATAAACTCAGATGGCTGGAGCAGATTTGGTCAGGATCAAGAAGCTGGCAACTGTAATCCTGTTTCTCACATGCCTGCTACAGCGTAAATCACCTCCTGACAGCTTCTTGTGTCTCAGATAATTGTTGGGCAGTGGCAGCCCACAACAAAGCTCTGCACCTCCCCTGGGGAATAGCGACTGTTCCCGGAGGCTCTGAGCTGGCTCGGGGCACCTGCTGTTTGAGATACAACAACAAAACTGCTTCTGAAGTCAAATGTTCTCAACTGTGCCGTGTGCCCGGGGACCATTATTTCAGATACTTGTCTTTGAGGGATATGGGAGTGTGTGGGCACACACGCCTGGCCACGCTGTGCTTTGAGCTGTGGCTGCATCCAGTGTACTGTAGCAGCTGACAGATCCGAAGGAAGCTGGTGAAACATTGGCCTTAAAACCTCCAAACCAAACTGTGTGTCCCAGATCCCTCTCACGTTCCCCAGAGCTGGTCATGAGGAATCTGGGAGGAAACCATAATGACTTGCAATATGGCTCTCCCAGACCCTTTCACCCTGTCCTGTTGCAAATAGTTAAGAGGGGGGTGGGAAAATCTCCTAAAACAATCTCAACAAATTCAATGTTGCTGACTCACAATTTCATCAGAAATCTCTGTAATTATGGGGTTGGTTGGAGGAGTTTTTTTCTTAAGCTTTGGCTCCTGGAATTGGAGTATTTCATCAAAGCTTTGTTTCCTTTCTTTATACTCTCCTTGAAAAAAAAAAAAGATAGGTAGTCCTCATGGCTGCTAGGGAAAGGAAAGCATGACACAAAAATAGCTAAATGGATTTTAAAAAACAGTTTTGGGCAAAAAGAGCATTTGAGTACTGCAGCTTTTAGAGACAGCTCATAACACCATAATCATGCAGTGCTAATAAGCCCTGCCAGGCTGGACTTTGATCTGCACACAGCAGCTTGGAAGTGCACAGAGCTGCTGCCTAATGAAAACCGCAAGCAGAAAGACTGAGAGGAAAAAAAAATATTCCTTTTCCCCAATTGGGAAACAAATAGCTTACATTGCTTTCTCTTTCAGTTTATGCCAGCAGTTCCACTGTACAATAGTTATTAATCAGTATTACGTGTGGCCAGCAACAGTAAAGGTTTTCAGAATTACTTGAGCAAAATTATCACTTTGGGCTTCCCCTGCAGCCTCTTGGATGGCAACAGGAGCAGCAGCAAGTCCTTAAAATGTCACTTTGACAGAAAATTCACACAGGGTGAAGTAACAAACTAAGCGATTATTTTTCCTCTTTTCATTTACAATAATCACAGTCTGTTTAGCCTTAGTGTTGCAAACTGATTTGTTCCAGGATTTTGCATCTGCTTTCATGAGAACTTTGGGATGATTCATTTTCACAAGTCATTGCCAAAAAGAAATTTAAAAAAAAAAAACTACCAAAAAACACTGAGGCACAGTAAGCGCAGGGACAAGGCAGCCCTGAGTGTTTAACTGTCAGCTGTCCTAACATCTGAACCATGCCGTCTGTGAATGGGACAAGCAAGCTTTAGACTGTAACATTCCTTCATCTGGCTTCTTTCAGAGTGAGATACCTGCAATGCCTCCAAACTGCTCAGTTTCCTGAGACATGCCTGGAAAGGAATAAACACAAACTGAGGCAAAAATGTGTTGGCTGAAATGATAGTTGCTGCCTTTATTTTCTCACCCTCCCAGATGGCAGAGCTGCTTACCAACATTTTGCAGAGCCATCACAACCACTTCCTCCTGTTCCTGGACCTTTCATGAGAGTTATCCGCCCAGCCCAGCAAGTCATCCCAAATTACTCAAACCTTCGTGCTCCCAAAGGCACTGGAGATCGACCACCCCAGAGGACATGCTCCTCCCCTGGTCCTCCTCGATTCCCGTAAGTATGCCTGGGGGGGGATGGGGGTTGTGGGAAGTTCCTCTGATCTGATTTTGTGGGCTTTCAACCAGTAATTCTGAATCCTTGTACTGTGAGCGTGCCCAGGCTGCAAGAGTACATTTGAGATGCTGGGTTGTTTTCTTTATTTGCTGTTTTACACCCAGTGGGGGCCTTACCTTTTCCTAAAGGACTTCAAAGCCGGATACCTGATACGTTTTTAGAGCACACCCTGAAATGCACGAGTTAAGGAAGATAAATGCTTAAAGGTTAAAGGGATGAGGGGTTGAAAAATATCTCACTTGAAACCTTAGAGCTCTCCTGCTCATGGGCAAAGGTCAATTTGGTGGCTTACTGGGGTCTTCAGCTTTACACTGTACCAGCCTGGGACAACTCAATCACTGGCTTCCATTGTTTTCCTTCTTACCTCTTCTGTGGTGCAGAGCAAAAGGGAGAAAATCCCATCAGTTGCTGATATATCTCTACACTGCAGTTTGCAGCCTTTTCTATGATTTTTCATAGCAAAATGTCTGGCACTTTTCATCCAGGGCTTTTTGACTGATTTTAAAATATTAATTTACCAGGCCTTATATTCTTATAAGTATCTCAGTAGCAGATGGGAAATCCTATTCATGCAGGGGTTCCTTCAGACTCAGCTATCTAAAACCAAAATGAAGCTTCAAGTTTTGAGAATATCTGAAATCAGACTGTTTTTATTCAAGTGCCACAATATTTTTAGAGCTGTTAAACTTACAGGCATCTGTGCTTGTAAGTGTCTGCTTACATGACATGGTCTTGGCAGGGAACTGTGAGAACGGGCAGGACAAAAGAGGGCAGACACCTGAAACTCTGCTCTGTCCTGTGAAAAATGTAAGGGCTGTAACAGAAAAGTGACAGCATGATGAGGGAGTACCTGATCTTGTAGTACAGCAGCAGAGAGAATTGCACTGAAGAATTTGTATGAAAATGCAAAATATAGGGGGATAGTGGGTATCCTTTGCAGTAGTAAAATTTAAAACCAGACTCCTGATTTTTGACACATTTGTTAGATAAGGTGGAGTTTCAGGAAGATCTGCAAATTAGCCACCGGGTAGTGTTTTTGTGGCCATTGATGAGGCATGTGTTGCTTTTATTAGTACTTTCCTCTGCTAAAAGAGATCCAGAATACTCAGGGTCTGTCCTGCGGCTGCGTGGCTGCTGCTTGCAGACTGACTCCAGGAACAGCAGTTATATATTGGTAATATTTGCCTATAGAGTATTTTGTAACAGAAAACATCTGCACCGAAATGAATAAACCAAATCTTAATGTGACAACAGAAAACATGCTGCGACCAGCCTGTCATCATTCATTTAAGGAAGGCTAAGAAAAAAAAGAGTGGTCTTGATTGACTTAAACATCATGGCTCTGTGGGGAAAAGCTCTCAGAGAAACCTAGAACTCATTCAACAGATTCAACCCAGCAGATTGCAAGCTGGGTAAAAATCTCTATAGATTCACCTTCCCATTGACTTAAAATCTGAAGCCAAAGTGTAGTTGGACAAGAACTGCTAAGCTTCCTAAAATGATCCCTTTCTGTCTGTTTACTACAATGGAGAAGACATTAGGCAAGGTTATTGCAGGTCTGGAATGCCAGTCCCTGATGTGAGGAACCCTCATTTGGGTCTGCCATTGCTGGTCAAGAAATTAACTTTGTTCCCTTTGGCAAAACATTGGGTTTGTCCAAGACTGGAGGCCTTCCAGAGCTGGAGCTGGAGTGCCCTTCTAGACCCATTTTCCCAATTTCCACCTTTCTCTGAGCCTCTTGCGCCGCACAGGACATCGTGAGAGCATCTGAGGTGGCATGAAGCGTTCTTTACCTTTAGATAATGGGAAGAGGTTACCCAAGGGCCACCCTGCTCCTGTACGTGCATAACAGTGTCCACGACATGCCATTATTTCTCACTCAGAAACTGCCTTTGCTTCTGCTAATTGCAAGCTGAACAGCTTACAGCTATGATGTGACTTACTTCCTGTGATTAATGTTGTTTCTCCGATAAACTGCTTCTTGTGGTAGCCTGTCACCAAGGTATCCGTTCCAAAGACACTGTAATAGCCAAGCAGATGTGCTGAGCCAAGCATTTCTGCAAGAACTTTTCACAGCTAATATGCGGATAAAGTTCTTAGTGTATTATTAAAAGGAAAAGAAATTCTGAATTTTGCCTGAAAGTATTTTCTAACTCCTCCATTGCTTTTCTTTGTAGAAATCAGCTATACAACCAGCTGCCTAATGGTCAGCTGCCCCCCAAGGCATGTGGCCTGGATGAAGCATGTGGTTGTCCTTCTGACAATTTTCCATCTCCAGCTGCTGTCCCGAGACCTCTCAGTAACCCTGCAGCCAGGGGAACTCTGAGAACCAGCAATCTGCCGGAGGAGTTGCGTAAGTGGTTAGCAAATTTGTTCTGTGCAAGATTTTACAGCACGGCCTGACAGCTTTAGGTGGGAGAGCTCCAGAGGGTGAAGGGGGAGGAGAAGGCAGGGGGAAGTGACATTAAGACACAAAGACGACAAGAAAACAAAATACCAAGTGTCACCACATCTGTTGGGTGTGAGTGTCTGTGTTTGGTGAGATGGAATTACCCCCTTGAATCCCAGAAACATAATTGTCATTAATTGCTTGTTATTTTGTTTACAAAAAGTAAATACTGTTTAGATTGTTTTCATGACTCCTTGCTAAGCAGGATGTCCCTTTGAGGCAGGAGGGGCTGGAACTTACAGTAAAAGACTAATAACAAACAAAGCCTGAGGGATGAAGTGTTTCTGCCTGTCCCAAAGCAGACAAATATGTTGAGCCTTGACCTCAGTTTCTCCCTGAACTGGTGAGTTTGGAGGGGACTCTGGGACATGCTGAGGGCAGCACAGGCTCTGCCTGACATGCTTCTATTGCCACCAGCGCCACAGATGCATTCACCTTCCAGCTCTTAGGGGAAAGTCAGGTTTCAGAAAAATGGCTTCTTTCTGGGTGCTAAGCTGACTAGTAGGTGAGATGCACCATTGCTAAGAACCCTCCACAGATCTCCTGAGGTTTTGATTTTTCCTTGATTCTTCCTTCTGTGTATCACCTTTCAAATCCAGAGAGTAATATCTCTCTGGCCTGTAGGAGTGAGTTATGATACCAGATGCCACTCTTGGATAGACCCTACTTTATCAGTTAGTGTGTCTGAGATGGAGGAATTACTGGGTAAAACAGGGTCATCTGTGGTACATGCACAGCTGGATTAGATCAGCCAGCTGGTTTACCCTGATGCAAATCCATGAAAACCCCTCCCACAAGGGCAAGGACATTGCTGTCATCAGCCATGCATCCTGCCTGCACAGGGTGTTAATGCTGCTCCAAGGAGAGGCAGTATGACATGCATAAGGGCCCCTCCAGCCCTGTCGTATCAGTGGGTCTGGGGAGAGCTGTGCTGGCTGCAGCCAGTACAGGTAACACAAGCTGTGGGTGAGAACCCAAGCACTGGGAAAAAGCAGCTCTGGCCACAGGGCAGAGGGAGCAGCAGAGGAATTTACCCTCTGCAGCTTGCCAGTAAGGCAGGAGGATCTCAGATCTAGAGCAGGGTTTTGTGCAGGGGGTTGGTTTCAACGCTGAGCCACTGCACTATCCCACATCCATTTCATAAACAATCCAAAGAGATCTCAGTGGGCAGAACCTGCAACATGGTGGAAAAGGAGGGCTGTGACAGTCTCACCCTCTGAATGGTATATTTAAATTTGTTACGTATTCATACAGACTCTCTCTCCCAGGCAAGGTCTTTATAACCTACTCGGTGGATACGGCAGTGGAGGTTATGAAATTTGTGAATTTCCTGTCTGTAAACGGATTTCAAACTGCTGTAAGTATTCCTTCCAGAAAAAATGACTTTCAACCAGGGAAGAGGCTTTTTTAAAAAAAAGCAGAGGCAATGCGCTGGCCATTTAAATGTTTTTCTGGTTATCATCACATTTTGTAGGCCAAAGAAGTTACAAATAGAATGAACTTAGAATAGCCTTGGTTTTTCAAGCTGTAACTTAAATGATCTGCCTTTTTGTTTCTTCTTCTTTTAACTGAATTTTGTGCTTTGAAATATGCTTTAATAATGATCCTGGAAAATTTTACTTAGTGACACCAGTTGGGCAATAGTATGAGGTTTTGTGAGCTATTCCATTAGCATTGTCTCATATTTGATCTGTAATATCAGTATTACAAAGGTCAATTTTATATTAGTCCCATCCTACTTTTTGTTTTCTCCAGTGCTATTACATCATTGATTCTTCAGATGTGAGTAACTTTCTGCTAAAAAAGATGTAAAAGTAGATTCTAAAATTCACACAGCTTAATGAAACAGCCCGTCTCATGGTTTCGTTTGCTTTGTTATCCCTTTAAAAGTGATTTTGCTTTGTTGTCCTTTTAAAAGGGATTCCAAAAATCATTGACCTGAAAAGCTCTGTGTCGCACTGTCTAATCCCATAAGCTATTCAGATTTTTACTGAATTTCTCATGAGTTTGCTTCATCTTAGAGGCCCTCAGAGGCTCTAAGATTCAGTGTTCATCAAAATCTTGATTCATATTTTCTTATTTCAAGAGCATATGCTATCTGACCCCTCAACCTTCACTCTTTGGCTCCAATTCAGGAAAGCATTTAAGCAAGTGGCTATCATTAAACTGAATGAGACTCAACGGGGAGCTTTGCACATGCTTATTTGTTTTCATGAATCAAAGATTTTTTTTACACAAACTGCAATTATGCTTCTCTCCAGCAGTTCTGTACTATGACCAATTCATAAGAAAGCTTTTGGGCACCATAGCTTTACAGAGTAGAAGGCTCATTAATAGCACCTTTGCTGGACAGGCAACTCTTGGAGCCTGTTGCAGAATAATAAATACAGCAAAATGGCCACAAAGCAGGGAAACAAGTGGGCTCTCTGCATTCAGAAGGGGAAAAAGAAAGACTTGAGAGCAGATCATGACTCTTATCTTGGAGAAGTTAATACGTTAATAGTTATTCCACTGGTTACAGTCACTGATTGCTGGTGTCTGGGTTTACTGGGTGTGCAGAGAAGCAAACAGTGTTGGTCATATTCAGTCCTATGAAGTCCTCCACTGCTCTGCTGTCACTGAAGTCTCGGTGACTGCACCCAGTTATCAGTGACCTGGCTGACTTCCCACCACACACCCTGAATATTTAGTTCAATATGAAGCTAAAGCTTCACACTCAGTATACCCTTGCAGTCAGAAAATAGCGGGCATTTGCAGCTATACAGATGGAGAAGGTGGGCAGCACCTTGTTCTGTCTGGTAAAAAGTGCCTGGGAGTTGGGGGCTGGCAGCGCAGCCAGTCAAAGGGCCAGCTGAGTGGGAGCCCAAGGATGTGCCTGCAGCAGCCCCTCTCTGCCTGCTTACTGCCTGTCCAGCTTGACTCTGGACTGCATGGAAAGGGGGGAAGTGCACCTACACGTTTCTTTCCTAAGGGGATTGGGCATGCTTGTCATAAACAAGGAAGGGAGTAGGTGCTCTATCAGTGCCATAAAACAGGGAGGAAAGGTGAAGGGATGCTCACCACGGACTTTCATTCTCTTGCAGATTGATATCTTTGAGGACACGGTACGAGGTATTGACATCATTAAGTGGATGGAGCGCTACCTAGGTGATGTATGTAAGGGCAATTTAACCTTGTTTATAGCAGAGGTGACCTGAGGAAAATGGTTGAATTATTGTAATACATAGCAGGGACAGAATGAAAATGCAAGACCCTACTGTTGTCTTCCCTGCCCCTGTAGAAATGGCAGAGGCGTTGCAGAGAGAGTGTAGGCAAATCTCACTCACATCTGTATCTGATGGCCCCAGAGCTCTTTCTTTAAGAAATAAAGTGCTAATCCTGGCATTCTTGCAAAATTCTAATGCTGCCTGTTACATCCAGCCTAAAGCTACCATTGGAAAAGTTATTCCTCCATGCCCTTTTTGAATAGTGGGGTTTAGCTGTTCTTGGTTACAGTGATATCTGTATTTCATCCCAGGCTGCATAGTTATGGCTAATGTTCATCCTTCTCACCTGTAGCTTTTATACTGATATCTAAAACGCTGAAGGGTTCTTCTGGATAAACCATCCTACATTTAAACTGGAAAATGTTATTCTCTTGTTTGATATATAGATTTGCTCTCATCACTTTGTATCTATCTAAGCAGTAAAACAGAGATTTATCTTGCTGCCAGTGTTGTCCCCTGAAGCAACAGCTTCATCTCAAGTTCCCCTGAGCAGTGAGTGCACATCTCCTTTAGGATCAAGCCAAGTGGTCTGACAATACCAGCACAGCTGGGTGCAAACTGGCGATTCTGTCACTGGACAGAAGCCATCATGGGCTGGCTTCCTTGGATTTTCACCTTGCTGAGTGGCCACCAGGTCTCTGGCTCACTTTGGCCAGGTCTCCATGGTTCAGGAACAGGATGACAGAAGTGGTGGACTCTCCTCCTCCTGAGCAAGGCAGTTCAACCATCTGAGCCAGCCCTACACAGGTTTCCTGCAGGTGTCCATGCAGGCAGGATATGACTGCATGCAGAGCCAGCCTGGGAACTCTGCCGTGGAAATGCAGTCATGCCTACTGGGGCTTGCATCAGGACAAATTAGGCTTGGGCTCACTGTGTATAATGTAGGTAATGAAACCAGAAGACAGGGTGACTTTGCTTTTGCCAAAAACATCATTATCACTTAAAATACAAGCTGGTAGATCTCCTCTGGCACTTGTGACCAGTCAGTAGGAGAAACCAGTACATGCAGAGAACAATCTCCTGCCTCCACCTGAGGATCGTTCTCTGACTACCCACCCAAGAAAAGTTTGGTTTCCCTCACTGACTTTAGAGGCAGTTTCTAACTTCAAAACCCTTACGTGTGTTTGGAGGAAAGGACTGCTTGGACACAAGCAGAGGAAAGTGTGCAACTGGGCATGTCTCTTGCAAGCCCTCAACATCTGTAAATGCTTACACACATGTCAATCACAAGCAAAAGTAATTCTGGCGTATGTTGAGTCAGTGTAAGGGATAATGGCTCCTTACCATATTTGACCCTGTGGTGGGGCAGATTCTCTTGATACAGCACAGAAGGAAAGAGTTAACTACGTGCCAGGCTGACTGTACGACTTGGAAGCCTTACACAGCCTGATGTGCAGTGATGAAAGGCAGGCCCCAGGTAAACACAAGTAGGAAGCTTTCATCTGCTGCATTTCAAGTGGCCTGCCATTAAGGAGGAGAGATGTTTCCCAGATATAAAGGATGGCCCCTCTCTGGAAACCTGAGCTCGTTGTGGGGCTGGTATTAAACAGGTCAGAGGGAGGATCCGGGCTGTCCTAGCAAGGTGGAGGAGCATTGCCTTCAGCCCATCATGACAGAACTGCCAGGTACCCCTAAACCTGCCCAGGCCATCCACAGCAGCCCCCCTCTCTGCACAGCCACCTCTCTGCACACTTTGCCACTAAGATCAGCAAGAAAAGACATCATTTCTGCCACTGAGAGCCCTAGAAGTAGCTCCCACAGACCACTGTCTTTAGTAGCTTCTGGTATAAAAAGCCATAAATGACTAAATACATGCACTTCTACATAAGCTGTTGGAAAACATTTGGGTCTGAATTTGAAGACAAAAGTTTTCTGTGTATGCACATAGACACTCTACACTGATAAGAGGAAGCTTTTTATGACAGGGATTCCAAGTGTCAACTGGTAGCTGCTAATACATCTCTTGACATTTAGATTTTCTATATTGAGATGTTGAGAAATAATGAGGAGAACGAGTGTATGAGTTCTCCTGTATTTCCTGCCAGAATGAATGAGATCCTCTTGTGTTTGCCAGGAACACAAAGATCACTTAAAACACAAACTGGCAGATTTCCGATCTGCCTCTACCAAACACGCTGCATTTCTCAATTTCATAAAAGTGCTTTTCTCCCTAACAGAAGACGGTGATGATAATCATAGCAATCAGTCCAAAATACAAACAGGATGTGGAAGGGGCTGAATCCCAGCTGGACAGGGATGAACACGGCTTACATACTAAATACATCCACAGGATGGTAAGCAAGGACGTGCATTTGCTGTTTTACAAAGATTGTCTCTTCTTCTCAAAAGACAAATCTGTCTCCAAATGGCAGGTTCTTTGCTTTGTTTTCCCTAATCCCCACAGTTAAACACCCCTCTTTGGAATTCATTAATCCTTCCTCTCATCAGCTCTGTATGCTCATTAACATCTGCTAAGAGGTTCAAGGAAGAAAAATCCTATTAAACATGCTCATCTTATTTCTTCATATTCTTTATTATTCAACGTTTTTTCCCTCCTTCACCTTCTTGAGCCATTGCATAGCCCTGAGCACAATCTTATCTAACAGTGCCTGACCTTCTTCCCGCTAAACCAGCCCCTGTTGCTTCAGCCATCCTGGAACTGAGGCCTTTTCTTAGGCAGCAGTAGAGCTGACTGAAGAATGGAATTGCAAAGCAAAGGCCTAAGATGCAATGTGGGGCTCCTGGGGAGTGCACGGTGCCAGAGGACCAGACACCCATCTCCACAGCCTGTCACAGGATGGACATTTAGCCCAGAAGAGCCCCTAGAGCCATGAAGCTGATCCTTTCTCCCTTGGTTTGCAGTTAGCTGGCTTTCTCACCCTGTAACCCATCTGATCCCTCAGTTTGAATCTGCAGTCAGGTTTCTCAGAAGCTGTCACCAGCAGATGAGCTCTCAGCAGTACTTTGCTGTCTGTACCACCCCTGGGGTGCCTGTGTCCAGGGCCGTGGGGAACAGGCTGGGCCCTAGCTCAGACACAGACCTGGCCTCTGGCTGCAATCTTTCACCCATTTGTAGGCCAAACAGGGGTGTTGGTCAAGTCAGGCTTCACCAGTTCAAGATGGATTTCATGGGAATGCACCTGCAGCTAAACCCACAATTATTTCACACCATGAAACTAAATGGTCAAGAAATGTTGACAGATCTTTCCTGTATCCTTTCTGTAGCAATGAAGAATTAGATTAAGTGGCCAAACCAAACAACACCGAGCTCACCAGCAATAGATCAACTCATTTAACAAGGAGCAGTTTAAGTAAGCAAGGAATGTTTTTATACATAGGGTTCAGATGCATGCAGAGAAAAACTGTCATGCCATTACAATAAAACTGGCATTTTGTTCTATTCTAGATGCAGATCGAGTTTATACAGCAAGGAAGTATGAACTTCAGATTCATCCCTGTGCTTTTTCCAAATGCCAAAAAGGTAACATACATGCATGCTTATATACTTGCCGCATGATTAAGTGCATATTATTTTGATCACAGTGCAGCAGATGGAATCTTAAAACCCAAACACTCAATTTCTTGGTTCTCAATAGCCTACAAGTAATATTCCAAAGCTTATAGGTTTATGTATTCCAAAGTTTATAGGTTTATGTACATGCAAATAAAAAACATTTCATCCACAATATAAATCAGTGTATAAATGTATTTCTGATGATGAATGTACAACTAAAACTCAAATTGCCTTGAGCACTGAAAGAATTTAAATGGAGAGAGGCAATCTATCCAGGAAGCATGCTTTTTATATTAACCCTTTTATAATTTTGTCCAAATGCAATGCTGATGAGTAAGATGGGCAGGATTTATGACTCATGTGAAGAGAGGGTCTGGAAGAGGGTGTGTTGAGAATATAAAAATAAAGAGTATAATAAATACTAAAGTACTAGGCTGTATCTTGAACTCTGATGGGCCCATGAAAGCCAAACTAGGATTTTTTAGGACTTGCAATTTCATCTGCCCTCCTTACTTGTTTTGAAGATTCATTTGAGAATAAGAAATAAGTAATGCAATAGATTCCCATCTCTTTTACAGTAATGCAATTCTCTCACTGAGAGAATCTCTTGGATTTTTACAAAGACAAAAATATTAAAAGGCTTCAGTTATAACATCCTCAATCTCCTGCATTGTATTCATGTTCACTTTCCATAACTAAATGCTTTGTGCACTGTTGGGTAGCTATCATGTTCCCCCTAGGTACAACTGCATTTTAGAAAAGTATGTAGAAGTTCTTTATATTTCTTTGGGTGCCCAAATTTTGGAACATGAGTCAAAATTTAAACAATGTTATCAATGGTTATAGAGCTGTGCAGTCCCACAAGTGCACTTGTGGATTTTAGTGTAATGAAATTCTTTATTTAAGCACCGATTTAAGATCAGAAATTTGAAAATATGTCCCTGGGTTTCTAAAATATGTGAGGTCCTGTGGGTTGAACAGTACCTCTGGTATTTCATGTCATTCAGATCCCTTCCTGAATGATCTCAGTCTGCTACTTACCTTAACTAAGTACCTGGAAGACAGCAATGGTGGGAATTGGGCAGGCCAAAGGCAGGGAGGCAATCAGCATTTTCAGTCAGTCTTTGATGGGGGAAAAGGGCTCCAAACCTTGGGGCTACTTGAGTGCCCACCCTGTGAACAGATCACACAGTCTAGAGCCACTTGGCACCTTAAGGGTTTGAGAGAAAAGTGTCCCAGGAGGCACTGCCTTGGGGCTCTGGAGCTCTGAGACAGAACAATAAGTTATGTTAATTTGGGCTCAACTTTATTTATCAGAAGACAATTTAGTGTACAGCAGCAGTTCTCTCAGACAGTGGTCTGTAAGGAATTCCCAGGGTTGGTTCATCCAGCTGCCTCTGTCAAGGCATCAGGCTCCAGGAATCCTTCCTGCCCATCCTCTGTAGTCCACATAACCCTTCAGTTTTTCCAGAGGTGCTTTTCTCATTAAATTATGCAGATCAGCATTTTCTGCTGCTGTTAAGCTTTAGTCTCCTTCTCCACATAATCCCTTGGTACATCACCTACATTCATCTAGCTACTTACTGATAATGTAACTGAGGACATCATGGGTGGAAGGAGAGCATCAGAGCCTGAACAAGTTGCAGTAATAAAGTCTGGAGGCAGTCAGAGGAAGCGAGGTACCTGAAAAACTGCCAAGTATATGTACAATTGGATGATGTTGGTGGGAAAATTACTTCAATTTTGTCTTTTTTATACTGTCCTTTATACGTTCTAGTATTAGCATAGCTGGCAGTGGAAAAGAGCAGAAAATGAAGATTTGGAGGTTTCATCTGGGGATGAGGCTATTAGATGAGTTAATCTCATACACAGCACATCATAAAGCACTGCTGGTATGTGAAAATTAGTCGACCTCCAAGAGGAAGAGATCTGTGTGATCCAAGGAGCGTTCATTAGGAAACTGAATAATGAGACGAGAAATGCACAACACACAGTTAAGGTGGAACTGGCATTCCCAGCTTCCAGTTGTACACTACTAAAGGAAACAGGGGTCTTGCTAGTTCAAGGTTTGCATCACAACAATCCACAGAAATGTGTCCTCCTCATCTCGCCACCTGATGATCAAAGCGTTAAGCCAAGATTGCCGCATGCTAGAGGCTCCCTCTGGAAGCAGCCAAGGGGTGAGATGAACAGGGCTGGTGCCAGGGAAGGCAGGAGATGTCAAACCATGCTCTGATGTCACAGCCCTGAACAGTCCTGTCCTCTGCACTAATACACTCTGCCCTCTTCCTACCAGTTTGAACTCCGGAGTTATCAAGTACTCTCCCTGTGGCATAGAGAGAATTTCTTCTCAGCTCACAGATACATAGCCAAATTTCAAAAATGCAAAGGACAGTAACCATTTTCCCATTACTTCCACCTGCAATGACAGATACTGTTGCGTGGCAAGGAAAAGCCCCTTTCTCACTCTGGATAAAAATAGCAGCTATTTACCCTTTACCCCTACACACCTCCCTCAAATTAAAACTATTGCCAGAGCTGATTCATGTGCACTGACTTCATTATGGAGGGTATTAAATGAAACTGCACAAGCAGTTCTGGAAGCAAGGCACAGAGCTTGTCTCTGGATGTATAGTGCCTCTCTCATTATATCCCCACTTGCTGATTGCTTACCTGCTACACATTTCCCATACTAATTTCCATCTTAACTAATGATTTACCCATGTGGACCTCTATCAAATGCATTTCTGAAGTTCAGACTGACTGTATCTCCTGTATTTCCCTTGTCCAAAAGATGTAGTTTCTTATCAAAAGCAGAGAAAGGGTTCATTTGGTAAAACCCCTGCCATATTTAATTGCATTTCCTTCTATAGCTCTTAACAAGATTTAGTAAAGAAACAAGTTCCATGTAAAAATGGCATGCATGTGCATGCAAACATAGTCATCTTTCTTTCTCTCAGTAACATTTGAGTCTCTTGGCCAATTCCAAAGAGCTTTGTCAAAGGAGTAAAATACACAAAGATTAAAATCCATTGATATGCCAAAATAAAAAGACTAGCAGGTGGAGGCAAGAAGCCTTATTTTTGCTCCTACTGAAGGGAATGCTATGGGATCTTACCCCTGTGCAGTGAGATGTCCATCTGGAAGAACAACCCTCCACTTTAGGGAGACCACTGACCAAAGCCTATCCTTTCTCAGCCACTGGAGAAAGAGGAAGGTCAGGCTTGATAGATACCTCTGCCAGTCACAAAGCTGCTTGTTCAGAAGCCGAGGTGAGTTCATACTAATGGGTCTGTAGGTGCCTGTGTGACTTACCTCCTTCTTCCTATACATAAATCCTGTAGCTCTAACAGAGTGGTTGCATCAATTAACACAAACTGCTCCCTGAGCAGGGAAAGCAATACAGCCTTGTTCCTACAGCTGTACAGGCCAAGGAAAAGACAGCCAATTTGAGAAGCATGATCATGGGAATGAAAGGTTTGGGCTGCAGCTAGGCTGTTTGCTGGCAGCAGGACACGTGCAGCCCATGCCAGGGCATCCCCTGGCGAGGTGCCAGAGATGTGCATGCCAGCAGCTTTTTGCTCCATCCTCTTGGAGCTAGCTCCACTAGCTTGACAGGAACTGTGCTGCTCCTAACAGGGGCTATCTTGGGAAAACACTGCTAAATAAGAGGTCCAGGGACCAAGTGCTGGATGTCCTGGCTCCTCGTGTTGCTTACCTGCTGTCTCATTTTGGCTAGGTTCTGGTGTCTCCAATTCCAAAGCAAATCTCTGTCTCATGGTGACCATGAACTGGTTTTGGTCAAGGATCTGTCCCTCTCTTAATTAGTGGTATTATAATAGCCCTTCACCCCTACACATCCAGGCTATCCATATGGAAACCTCCCAAGGCTGTGGGAACATGGGAACATGAGGTCTGAGCAGGCTCATCTCCATCAGCCAGCTGTCACTCTCCAGTGCCGTGGTGGTCCCAGCTTCATTATGTTAATGGACATTAGCCAACCCCTATGAAGGACTGCACCTTTTCCAGGATGTTGGGACTGGTGCAGGTTTGACCCTGCTAATCTGGAGATGCATTAGTCTTTCCTCCAGCTCAGCATCAGCCTCAGCCTTCTGCTCAGCTGGTCAGAGCACACCATGCTTGGCGAAGAAAGGTGCAAGGGGAGGGAGAAAGGGCATGTGAAATGTTCCTGTGGGGTCCCAGTCTTTCTCTGTTGATCCTCATCCCAATGTTGAATGTGCTGTATGGATCCTTTAGCAGCTACTAAGGTGGCAGCTGGGGCACTGAAATCCTCCTCTTCTCTTCTCTTCTCTTCTCTTCTCTTCTCTTCTCTTCTCTTCTCTTCTCTTCTCTTCTCTTCTCTTCTCTTCTCTTCTCTTCTCTTCTCTTCTCTTCTCTTCTCTCCGACCCTCTCATTTCTTTTCATAAGCTTTTCCATGCCTGTCATTGACATCAGACTTCCTTTGAAACATGGTGAAATTAGCCAACAAGATGGCAGAAGAGAGACAGGCAAGCTGTGGGATCACACAAAGTTCATTTATTTAGGAACCCAAATACAATTCTGAAGCCAAATTAACATTTCTTGTTGTTACAGGAAGTGCCTAGAACAGACAGAATTAAATCTTCCTTGGCAGGGTGTGACAGAATCTGAAAGGTTCTGGTAGAGATTCAGAAGGATTTATGGGATTTAGCTTTTATTTTCCTTGTATTTTCAGGAACACGTGCCTACCTGGCTGCAGAACACTCACATTTACAACTGGCCGAAGAACAAGAAGAACATCCTTTTGCGGTTACTGCGGGAGGAGGAATACATTGCTCCTCCAATAGGACCTTTACCAACACTCCAGGTTGTGCCGCTATGAGCATTACAACTTAAAGCACATGACGAGTGGTTGTTAAAGGGTTCTTCCTGGCAGGGAGCCAACAGTCTTCCAGATGGCTCTTTTTGATGACAGAAGACAGTCTTTCTGCTAAAGGAATTGGTTGTCTTGAGTTACTCAGGCTCAGCTTGTTCTCTACCATGTTAAACATCTTTTTCCAAAGCTGATGGGGCAGAACTCTCTTCTCTAGATTTTTAAATAAGCTACAAATGGAAAGAATGCCCACTTTTATTTTAACATCTGGTTTCAATGTATTCCTTTTATTAGTCATTATAGCAAACAAATAACAGAAATAACGTTGCAATAAGTGTAAAATAAAAATTACATCCTCCTTTTTGCTCAGGGTTTCTTTAAAGATAATCCGGCTTTGTATAGCATTATTGAACCATCAATTTGTATATACACTATTAAATATATTTGCCTTTTGTAAGGCAATCTTATATACTGTGTCCACTTCTACTATTGCTGGGGACCACATTGAAACGGGTTGGGTAAGGTAGATTTTCCTTAGCCTGTTTTGCATAAAGAGACTTGTCTTCAATTAGAGGACTTTTAGATCTGAAATCTCTAGAGTTCCCTTTCCTTACAGCTTGGTCCCTCACACCTCCAGTGTGTTGCAGCAATTGTCCCCAAAAGGAGAGCTGAATGCATGACTATGTGTGTGCTGTCAGTGCCATGGAACGCTGCAGTTTTTTATGGCAGGCCTTTAGCCTCACTATTGCTCTTCAGCCCTTACTTAAAACAGAGCATGTCAAAGGACAATTGACATTTGGAAAGCCAGCGATTGTTAAGAGAAAGAACATTGACTCCTACAACTTGCAGTATGCAGTATGGAACAATAAAATAATCAGAGATGGAGAGCCACAGGGTGCTGGCCATCAGGATGGCTCAACAACAGCACATCTGCTAAAATTTGAACTTTTTTTAACAGACCACATAAGCATGACTTTGGTGAGGATTTTTTGGTTTTTAACAGCCTTAACCTTACTGAGGTAACAGTGGACCCTATTGGCTTAAAATTCTGCAGCTCTTATTCTTTAGAGCAGTCATGCCAAGATCCTCCTCGGTTTTAATATTTGTCATAGAATGACCCAAACACAGCTTTATAAAAAAGTACATGTATTTGGTAGCCTGAAAAGAAAATTAGCCCAGAAGTTGATACTCCTCATACAGTATCCAAATTATTTAATTAGCTTTCTGTGGAGGTGGTGCCAGCATGGCGTGTTGATGCAGCACATGCTTTGTGGTGCTCATGGAGAAAAAATTAAAACTCAGATTTTCCTTTAGCAGACTTTTTGCAAAAATAATTGCAACCATGTAAGAGAAGGGCGTATTCAGTGTTGTCAACTCCTATGATTTTGATTGTGGTATTTTCTGTGCTTCTTGCAACTCCAGTTTCTAAGTAGAAGCTCAACAACTGAAACAGGCTAATACCTGACATGCCAGCAGCTTCCTGAGAAGACACAATCAAACTGTGTTAGGCAGTGGTACTTCTTGGCACCTACTTATATGTGGGGAAGGGAGGTCTGTTTTTCATGTGATAAATTTTCAATTAAGAACACAACTTTCTCATATGTGGTGACAGCCTAAAATCATGACAGAAATCTATCTTAAATGGTCAACAAAGTAAAGACAAAAGGAGAGTGGGATGTGGGTTGACATTTGGGGTCACCTGGAGTGCACTACAGCATCGAGCTCAGCCTCTAGGTTGAGCGAGTCTCCTGAAATGCTGTGGCATTATCTGCCTACTCAGTATGGCTGTCTGTTATTTTAAGGTATCTGAAGTGTTTTAACACTGTGAAATAGTCTGTCTCAAATGGCTTCTGAGCCTCTTAGCCAATTTCTGCCACATTTAATAGGGAGAGCTCAAAGATACTAAGTGCCTGTGAGTTTCATGGAAAGAATTACCCAAGCAGAGAGCGAGCCCCAAATCCACATGCTGAGGAGGGAGAGGTTCTGGTCTCTTCCCAGAGGTGGACAGCTGGCTGCACTGGCCCTGGCAGGGGGCTGGGAGGCCTTCTGGGCTACACAGCCTGCACAAGTCTGGAGGAGAGAAGCATGTAGGGAATGAGGCTGTGTCAGTTTTGCTGCTTGCAAAGCAGCGTATTAGGGAGTGCAGTTAAGCATTCAAAATCATTAGTGAGGCTGGGTAGTAAATTCCTTTCATCATTTTGGCTGTCATCCGAAAATATGTGCTCTAGATTTACCACAGATTTGCTTGGTTTGGGCCACAGAATTTCATTAAGTAACTCCTGCATCATGTGATGCACAAGGTTGCATTAAATGGTCCGGTGATTATTTCTGTCCTTCTGTTTGAACGATCCTTTTCTGCAAAACAATACTAGCAGAGTGAGGAGGAAAAACTAAGCTTTGCTGTTTGGGAAGTACAAAGAACCCAATCTATTTAACTGCTGGGGCCTTTTTTTTATTTTTTTTAATCGAATAACAATTCCCAGGATTCATTGATTTTTACATTAGTTAGAGCATCCTACAAGAACAGAAACCATGATGAGGAGAGTGTGAGTAATGAGCTAGCTGCCTAGTGAATCATTTCCCCTAAAGCTTTGTATTTGTAGAGAGACAGATGGTGGGAGCTGTGAAGAGGGAGAGGCGGGAGAAAAGCCGGTTTTTGCAAACAGCAGAAGTATAGAGGACGGTGAGGAAAGGAAAAAAAAATGAAATAATCAGCAGGTAAGGGAGAAGAAGAGGCTGAGAATACACCAGCTGTTTCAAAACTAATGCACTAATGTTAAAATGGATTAGGGTTAAGGGAAAATACAGAAAGGAAATTGCAGAAAACAAGAGCTTTGTGGCTGAGAGAGGGAAAATTTACCAAGAGCACCCCTGAATATATATTTGTAGATGAAGTCTTGAATCAGTTATTAACTTTATGTGCAAATAACAGAGAAGTAGCTGAAAGTATGCAAGACTCCATCCTGCAGGCTGGCAGTGCTGCTGCCCAGCTGGAGCTGCCAAGCTGCAGGTACCCACAGAGACAAAAGGCATCACTCGGATGGCAACAGCACCAGGGGTTTGTCTCACAGCACCTGTACATTTGTAAGGGGTGTGAGGGAGAGGAAATCCATTGTCCCTAACATGGAAAGTAAGCAAAGCAAGAGAGTTACACACAACACTGGGATGAGTGTGGCATTAAGATAGAAATAGAAGATTTAGAGACAGCCTGCTGTGAAGGCTTGCCAAAACTCAGATTACATTAATGCATGTAAATATTTTTTTATGAAAGTCACCTGTGTGACAAAAACAGGGTTGCAAAATTTTATCCCACAGTTAAGTTAGATCGGCCTCTCCAGAGAAGGATGTGTAGGGTGATTTGAGTACAAATAATTAATTTAATAAAGCCTTGTACACAGGACAAGAAATGCTGCCCTAAGAGCTCATTTGCTCCTGGTAGAGTCTTAACTGCCATCATTTGATGCCATTTAAGAAAATAAAGCAGCAGACCTCCCTGCAGCCCCTCTGGGACCACCAGCAAGGCAGTTAATGAAACTGGCTCATTAAAACAGCTGCACCAAAGGGTGCCTTGCTGGGAGCCTTTCCCTCATCTCCAGCCTCATGACCAGGCTGCAGGTGGCAGAGACATGGGCATATCAAGAACAGCACCAGGCTGGGCAGCAAATTTGGGCAGTGTGGTCAGGAAGCTCCACAATGAGATAAGAAAAGGAGCAATTCCCACCATTTAGGATGCTTCAGGGTTGTCAGATGGAGGCACTGGTAAAGCTGACAGAGACCCCTCGTCTTCAAAGGGAAGGGGATGTGGGAGGGAAGAATTGGGAGTTCTGTGGCCTTGCAGTGCAATACATCTACTGTGGTAATGAAGTAAAACATGTCTCAGAGAGTTCCCTCACCCTCAGTGTGCAGAACAGGTACACCTTATCTTCCAAAGCAAACATCTCTCTTGTTACACTGTGGCTTCAATTTAACAGGTTCCTCCATGCCCACATCTGTAGCAGTCTGCTAATGTTTTACCCGGGTTTGGGAACCAGATCCTGCCTGGAAGGTCACAGCTTTCGTCAGTCTTCTCCTCCACCCTCCTTTATCATGATGTTGCTGCAGGGAAGCACTGCCACAGCACCCAGTTCGCAGTACTGATGGGCTGGCACTGCTCCTTCTCCCCAGAACCCCCAAGAGGGGTCTTCTGCAGAAGTTCCAGGCTGGCACACAGCCCACTGGTATCATTACACATCTCCAGTGTGTCACTTCTTGAGCAATGGATGCTCACACAGTCCCCTCAGCCAGCATGAACCACACTGGCACATGAATATCTCTCAGAAGACACTTGCAAAACCCTCTCTGAGACATCAGACACAGCTCTCCCACCTGCATATTACAACCAGTGCAGGAAGAGAAATGCCTGTATTTATGTGGTATTTATATTACAAGTTACTGCTCACAGCAAGAGGTGTTCTCTGGGCTGCAGGAGAAGGACATCTGAGCAAGCAGAGGTTCCACTGCCATGGCAGAGGGCCACTGGGTGCTGCTGCCCACACAGGCAAAGCCAAACCAGGCCCTGAGATGCCAGACCACAGAAGAAGGCAGCACAGTAGCAGCCTGTCCAATACACCTCCAAATTAGGCCAAGAATAAGATGGAACTGCTTAGCCCCACTCCAGCCTTCATCGGCTCGGAGCCCAGCCTCAGCCTGATCATGGAACAGTGCACAGACCACCAGCTGTGTGTCCCTGTCTGTGGCCAAGATCACTTGTAAACAAACAAAAAACCATCTAAAGCGAAGTTTCCCAGCCTGACCAGATCTGCCAGCTAGGCTACATTTCAAGGGCTCACTGATGTAGATGGGACCAAACAAATAAAAAACCACATACTCCCCTCATTGTGGCTCTGAGCACTGCATACCACTGCACAGATCCATGCAAACTGCAAGAAATGTCACCAAAAGCAAAGGCAGGGGTTTTTAAAAACATTTGTTCTTTATTGAAAAGTATCAGGGACTTCTCCAGTTTCCAGAGGGCGAGGGGCAAGCACCTGCTTGCCCACCTAACCCTCGGGTAAGGGGAGTTTGACAGCAACCTCTGCAGACACCAAGTCCTTGGGGCTAATGGACAGATCCAGGGAATCTCAGGTGAAACTTGGATGAACCCAGTGGATGTAAATCCCCACAGGACAGGCTGTTGTGGAAGGGGGACCTGCCATGGAGTAGGAAACTTCCCAGGACCTGCTTTGATGGCTGGGCAGATGAAGCCCTCTCTGTCTGACTCGTACCACTCTTTTAAGAATGGGAAAATGCACACTGCTGGAAAGCTCCAGAGAACCTCAAAAGTGTGGGTTTTCTGGGGTGCAGAAGAAGGTACTGTAATGGCAGACACTGGACAAACACCCCACCCACTCCCCAGAACTACTATAATAGTTAATAACTAAAACTAATTTTTAAAAAATCATGACTAGCACCACCTGCAGTGAGCTCATTCTGGCTGAATTTCATTCCTTGGATTTTCCACTTTCTTTCGAAGGAAGTATATTCTGGAAATACTATCTTGGAGGCCTTCTTCAAAGCTACCTTCCTTTACTTGGGCTGACAGTCCTTACAGCATGTCTGTTCTGTTTTTCATCAGCTACGCCCAGTGAAAATCTGGTAAATGTGATGCATTGTGACTGCCACGTTCAGCACTGCAATGCTCTCGTGCCAGCCTCGGGATTTCCAGCAAGCAGCAGGTGCTGCAGTCCACTGTTGAAAACCCTGCAGTCTTCAAAGGAAGAAATTCAGTGAGAAAGACTTCTAAACAGATAACACTACTGGAGATTGAGTTGAACATCCCAGAAGCAGCGAGTGCATTAAAGAATCTTTCATCCCTAGGCTGGGAGGGGGAATTGAGCCCAGCTTGGCACTGACCAAACCCAGTCCTGTCAGTATCTGGTAGCATCAGTTCTCAGTGGGTGCTGTGTGCATCTCACACATGTGCAAATGCACACAGCCAGATGCTCCCGCCACAGTCTTCCTCCCAGAACTTCCCTCCAAACAGACTGCACAGAGACACTGAAATCCAGCACTGATAAGATACTAGGGGTTCCCAAATGCCAAACCAACAGCATACAGAGGACAACTGACCACCCCTCTTTACAGCAGACTAAAAACATCCCTACCAGCAATGGTTCCAGATGCTCGGTACTGGCTTTCCCCACATACAGGGCAGAGAATCATTTGGAAAACAGAGGTTTTATTCTTCTCTTTATTACTGCACTGCTGCAGACAGCAGAAAGTTACCCACTCACTCTTCTGCAGCCTCCTTAGCTAAGAAGCTGAGACAATAGCAAAGTGGCCATTTAGGTAAGGTTGTTGAAGACTTACTGATTAAAGAAAGAACCACGTAAATACAAAAAGTATTGATTTTATGGGTCCATTCTCCTCACAGCCTTACAAGAGACTTACAAGTTTTTTCCTTGAACCACCAGCTGCGTAGAAGCTGAAACAGCAGAAAGCCAGCAGTAAGACTATCCCAAAAGAGAGATGAAGGGGCGCTCTTAAAATAGGCACAATAGCACCTGAGAAGACAGAGTACAATAAAGAAGTGAGGAAGAGGAAGGGAACTACACTGTAATAAAATTGAATGCAGTAGCAATACTAATCAGCTAGCATAGACTCATCTCTTTTGGTCTCTTTTTTTTCTTTAAGAGGTAAAATAACTTAGCATTTACTATTTTTAAAAAGAAGAGGAAAAAGAGAGGAAAACAGTATTTTCCTACAGGCTTTTGCGTCCCATTTTAACTTAGTAGTTGAAAACCAACCTACTAAAGCAGCACCGTCCCTCCTGAGGACACAGCCATACTGATGACAATTTTGATGTATCAGTATATCAGCACTCAAGAGATAGACACACACAGGTACACAGGTACACGTGTAAAACACAAGGAATGAAAACTGCACATCTCAGACCCTAACACTGATTGATGTAGTCAAGAGTCCTTGCTCACTCCAGGCTGGAGTTAATTATTCCCAGAAGTAATTAACAGGTTGAATTTTAAGCTCTGGGCTGGACGGACTTGGTGTTGGAGAGACATGTTTCACCACTCCCTCAAAGCAGTGTCCAGATGATGTGGATTTTGTGACTTGCTTTACTGGAGCTATACTAGAGAAAAAGCACCATCCTCATCAAACAAGGTTATCATTTTTCTGTTGCCCATATTTCTCAGTTGTGCACACTTCCCTGGTTTTGATGTCTTAGACTAGCTTGTCTCAAACAGCCCGATGTTCCTGGCTCCAACAGCAGGTTTTTTCAGTACAAAAAAATGTTCATCCAGAGACCCACGTCAGGTTCAGCCTGTGCATCCCTACACAAAATCAACACTGGATCTGGTGTGACCCTGTACTGCCTTCACATGAAGTGAAATAAGAGGTGTAGTTCAGCAGTGCTATTGTATGGAGAGAGAACTATCCAGGGGATAGTTTATCCAGGGCATTTCTATATTAAGAATGGTCTAAGCCTACATCTGTGGTGATACCCAAACTGGTCTTTTGCAGAGAGCAAGAAGACAAGTCTTGATGAGACACTGTCTGTGAAACAGCAGGTGAGAAAATCCAGTCACTGCCACGAAATCTGGTGTCACACTGCTTGTGGCAGAGCTCAGTAAAATGAATGCCCTCAAGAAGGCAGAGGGGTCCTTGACCTACCTACTCCCTACAACCAGGACCTTTCTGAGGTACATCACAGGGAAAGGCATTTATCCTACCAGACATATGGGGTATAAGCACAGGTTGCAAACAGCGTGCCTGCGAGCTCCAAGCCTGTCAGACAAGTTTCAGTGCCTTGACCCCTTGGTGCACACAGGGATTTAGCAAAGGCTTTGGAGGCATTTCGCATCAGCCCAGCTATCAGCTCTGACTGTCATGCTGTAGATGTGCAAGATGTAAAAGCATGCTTTCAGTTCTGATTTCTCTTTTCTCTCACATGCTTCCATTAGGGAACCTCTAATCAAAAGAAGCATTTTTCATAATTTTTCATGTGTTGCCTGCATTTTACAACGTTAGAAGCAGCTATGTAGATACAGGTGCCTTGTGCCTAATGCTGAATACCAGCAGGCTGTTCTTAGGAAGAGCTTACAGTCTGACTCTATTTGGGATTTGAGTGGCTAACTAAAATCCTTTGCAAATTATCTGTCACTTCTTTGTAAGCCCTGCTTCCTTTCTTTATGTCTGAATTCGGACTGGGGATAATGAACTTCCTGTATCATAGACCGGGATACAAGGAAACTCATTGTACACCCACCAAGGAAGAGTACATCAGTAAGTAGCTTATGAGGCAGCTCTGAAGGGTCTTATTAGAATGACTTATTCTCTGAGTTTCAGTGGTTTGATTAAGTGGATCATGTGATAAACACTTATAATGAACTTCTTCAGATGCTGCCAGGGAAAACCCAGCAGATGAAATGCAGAATCCCATGGCATTGCTCTCTGCATAACAAACTGATTACAAAAATGGAAAAATCATGCAATTCACTGGCTTCTCCCACTCAGGACAGCACAACAGTGTTATACAATTTTCTTTTTGCTGCCCCAGATTAAAGTATTCTTGCTACTCAGTCCAGTTCCAACTAGTGCAATTTTTCTCCTACAAGTCACCAGGCAGATTACAGCTAAATGTAACTACTTGCAAGAAAGTCTAGTCATGCTTCTGAATGATTTCTTTCTTATTAAAGAAAACAAAATAACACAAACAAACATCGCAATGTTTAGAACTAGATGATCTTTAAGGTTGCTTCCAACCCCAACCCTTCTATGATTCTGTAGGAAAAAAAAAAACAACAAAGAACTAAAAAAACCTGAGCATAAACCCACAAGTAACATGCTAATGTTACCCACAAGTAAATATGCTAATTTGGTTTGTTTAAAACCAGCAGGCCATAGTTGAGAGCATCCCTTGCAGTTTTGGCCCAGCCAATACCTGTAGGACCAATGAACCAGGATATAGACCAGCATCTGCTCTGCTCTCTCCTCACCCCCAGTTTGCAGCTTAGGTGCATCTCCTCAGCAGCACAGCCTCCCTTCTTTACTCTCCCAAGTTGTCTCTGCCTGACAAGCTACAGCACCTCTGCAAAAGGCATCCTGGCTCTGACATGAAGCATGGGATGTATGCACTTGTTCCTGTCCTGTTAGCCAGCATAAATTACAGCACTGTTTCTCCAAGGCCAGTGCTCTATCCCTGACTTGGGTGTCAGCTGGAGCTGTGTGATGGATGGGGTGCTTTAAGGGTCTTCTTCAGGTCCTGTGGCTGAGATGAAGGAAAGACCCCAGCTGCCTCTTCTCCTTGACTAGCAATATCCACCTGCTCCTGCTATCACAGACAACAGCTGCATCAGGACACACCCACTGGTCTCATCCAATACCTGATTATTTGTCAGGGTTCTGCTACATAGAAAAGGATTTGGAGCTCTGCTGGCACTTTGAGGTGTCAGGATGGAGAAGACAACTGTTTCAGCTGTGTGTGGTAAAGATGTCAGGAAGCATGCAGAGGGATTGGTGCTGGACTCTTAAGTGAGGTAATTGGTATTACTTGGGACCCTTAATTCAGTAAAAGGTTAATGAGGGCATCCCCTTCCTTTAAGCTAGTTACTGACAGGTTTTCCCTCAGTCCAGATCCCAGACTTTACAGAGCAGTAGCTGAGATGGCAGAAGTTGCAAAGCCAGTAATCCTCAGGCTACCTTGCTCTATATCATCCCACTGAGTAATCAGCTCTTTAGGGTCACTGGGTGAATTGCCTTAAAGGGAATTGCTTTGGCAATTCAGGTGTCAGTAGAAACAAGAGGGTAAAGGGTAGTAAATGGCAGTCACCTCAGCAGCTCTGTCCTGCCTGTCACCAGTAGGTCTGAGAGCTGCCAGTGCCACAGAGTGGAACCAAACTGGCAGTGCTAATTCCTCCATCAGACGTACAGCCTTTGCATTTCCCTCCTGCCAGGCAAGAGTGCCCAGCCTGGCACAGAAGTTGTGCACCATCACTGGAAAGCCTGCTCTGGCACAGCACGTGGGAGAATGATCTTGGTTATGGCTGGCATTGAACTGTGCTCCCCACTCCATCTGCTTCCCATGCCCAGGAGCAGTGCCACGTCCCCGCTGCGCTGAGCAGCCTGCTAAACAGCCTCACTAAGTACCAGCTAGCAAACCCCGGATGTGCTCAGACACACAGACAGCCTTGCAAGTGAGATCCTGTGCTTGCAGTTTGCACCAACACTAGAGCTGGCCCAGAGGCAAGTCTAGGAGCATCCTTAAGTACAATACCAATGTGTTAACATGCTACATGAGTCGACAGCCTCATCACACCTAGTGCAGCTGTTACAAAGAGATCTAGGGAGGAAACATTTGCCGGATGAAGAACACAGGCAGGAATATCAAGTGGACCTGTCAGATGAATTACAGAACTGAGGGGGAAGATGCCCCGCTCCTTGGCTTGACCATCAGAATGCTTATCCATCAGATCTGTTTTGAGCAATGGTCCAGCAATTATGGCATCTCAAGGAAGTCCTAGAGGATAATAAAAACTGTTTATGTTTTTTTCAAGCAGCCAACCTGTAAATACAACGGCAGTTTAAAATGTACCTCAAACTGTATGTGAGCTTTCCTATGTATCCTTACTAGCCATTAAGTTTTCCCAGGTCATGCTATTATTCAATTAATGGGATTGCAAGCTATAATTGAAGGGATAATACACCTCTCAGATCTCATCAGTTGTGATGGCATATGAGAAAGAGGGCCTTACCCTGATTTATTTTACAGTCAAAGGGAATTCATGTATCTAATAGCAAGAAAAAAGGTATCTTCAAAACATGGTTCTATGC
Organism: Promerops cafer; assembly: GCA_013398275.1. Classification (NCBI taxonomy): domain Eukaryota; kingdom Metazoa; phylum Chordata; class Aves; order Passeriformes; family Nectariniidae; genus Promerops; species Promerops cafer. Next base: position 7,663,638 of record VZSE01006462.1, on the reverse strand, counting down.
AATCAGTAAGAATCAATAACAATACTGCTATTAGACTCAGTCATCAGAGAACAATGGAATTTTAAATCTGTAAACCAAGCAAAAATTTGCACATTTAGTCATTTCCACTTGATAAAGGAGCCTTCTTTCTACATGACAAAACAGGTAAAGGTGTTTGTGCTTTAAATCATGGATGCTAACTTATCCATGATCTAGTCTGAAACTGTGAATCAGTTTGGACAGCCATTCAGCAGCTGCCTTTTTACTGGTCTCATACTTGTATATATTAAATACTGTCCATAGATTTCCTTTGTAGGCCTGTCCCCAGGGACTGAAAACCTGGTGTACTCAACTCATAAATAAAGCTAGTGAGACATGAGCAAGAAAAAACATAGCATACTTCTGGGAATCACTCCAGGAAAATAAATATGCAAGATGGCACATCACCCTACACAAAGCTGGCAAAGGTAAAATAACATTTGGGTTTGATCATTATGGAAAAGAAAATAATTCTGTGTTCATATGTACACGCTGATCTTCCACTGAGACAAAAGGGCAAAGGTAAGACTGCAGTTTGACTCACAAGAAAACAAACCTCCTGGAAATAGTTGTGGCTTATTTAACCAAATTGAGGGAATCAAGTCTGAATCTGATCCCTGGCTTTCAGAAGGCCCATGAATTCTCTAGGAATGACCACAACCATTATTTCCTATCTCTGTGGTTCATGACTCTTGTTATGGCATATGCTTGTTTTTAAATTCTAGGTATACTTTTCCCTCAACAGTTACAATGCATGACTTTTTACAGTAGTATTAAAACATGGTAAAGAACAAAAGAGGAGCAACTGTCCTGCTTTCCTATAATGGGTTTGTATGAACATGCCCTCCTGTTTCCATCAATGCTTCACTCTTTTTTTCTTGAATAGGATATTACATTTACTGGCATTGACTCTTTCCTCAGAGTTTATTATTTTGCTCCCCTACTGCTCTTCTCTCATTTTCAGTCTTTTCTACCTTTTTTTTTTTTTTGGTCTAGTCTCCTAAATCCTTATTTTCCTATTAGGCTTTGCACTGTCTAATCCCCAGGTTAGTTTACTGTTGTTATTTATGAGACACCAAAAAGTTGAAGCCATTGTATATAATGTATGATGACAACAGGATTGCACAGAAATACTCATTATTTCAGAGATGAACTGGCAGAAGACACATCCTGCAACTATGCAGATTGCAGACAGATGTCTACCTGTGTTTTTTGGCTGTGATTTGGAAATTTACAGAATTCTTTGAGAGCAAATATGATGTGCTCTTGGCAATTCTAATTTCATTGTGGATTGGTCCATATTTTTGCTTTTAGGGATGATGGCTTACTGTTGTCTTATAACTGTTTGCCTGGTGGTGTTTGCTGGCAATTTTGCTTGTGTTCTTAAATTTTATACATGACAGTAAACTGCACAGTTGCTGTGCAGACAAAGGTTTAGAACAAGCTATTTATTGATGCCATATTCCATTAATAAGTTTCAAAATTTGGAGCTTAAGGAAAATAAAAGTAGTAACTTGCTCTATTTCAAATATTGTTTGCTCAGGTACTCTCACTGTTGCTTTGTGTGTGCATTTTAAAATTGCTTTATTCTTTGTATGATTGAACATGCTTATGCTATCTGGTATTGCTACTTGCATTGCACAAAGAACCTGCAGGAAAGCTTTTCATTCCTGTGATTGAATGACTGCTAAGATATAGCACCAGGGTTCAATGAGAGGTATACATGCATATCTGCTGGAGTTGCACATTTGTTTATGGGACTGCAAGGACTGACATAGTTGATATATCACATGTAAGCCTTGAGGCAGCTGGAGATTTTAATTTGGACAACAGAACACGCAGCATTCCTTTGTGTGTGGGAATCCCAAGGGTGCAGGAGTACAACAAAAGGTGAAAAGGGGCTGTGTGGGATATCTGGACATCTAGTACCCATCATTACTGGTAGGTAACTCATTCTCTGTTTTCCCCTAGCTGTTATCCACATGTACCATATATCCATATTTTCACCGCAACAGTGTACTCAGTAACAATCATTAGTTCCTTCCCTGGCAGACTCAGATTCTTGAGAGGTTGCAATAGGAGCAACACTTTATGTTGCAACCCATCAAGAGCTGTTAATATATGTAACATCTGTTGAATTGGGAAGACAGAGCTTCGGGATGATGCTCTGTAGATGTCTAAGATACATAATTTTCTTGCTGAAATTGTCAGCACAGATGCTGCTCTGACAGAGTATGATCTAACGCTTTACCTGGAATTGCTATAACAATCTTAAAACAGACGTGCAGCCTGAAATAACTAGGTAGGAAAAGTCAAGTGAATATCTTAAAATACTTCACTTTTTGTAGTTAACAGGGCACTTGTTACATCCCAAGTGTAAAGAGATGACTAACTCCAATAATGTGGTTTGACAGAGGAATACAGAAAGATGAATTCTCGAGTTCAGGTGGAGCTCTATAACCATCATTGACAGAAGTCAGAGGATCCCATTAAGTGCTCTGTATCCAGAGCACAGAGCACAGAGCACAGATGAGGGATCAGCTTGAATTTTCCATCTCTCTTGTCATTGAAGTGATAGCCAAACATCGTTAAGGGCATAAAATTTTTGCCAAGGATAGGGACTTCTGTGAGCTGATGGTTCCAGACATAGGTCCCAATGTGAAGCAGGAGAACTACCATATTTACCTTAGATGTACACTTCAAGAACCTTCAAGAATTCAGTGAGGTGGGCAAAGACATTGAATATAGATTGCTGCAAATTCAACTTCTTTTGGCCTTTCAGGACTGGCCACTGCTCCAAAGCCAGAAGATGGTTTAAAATATCATGTAGCAATTCCTGAAATGTACTCCAGATACTTCAAGGCCTAGGAAGAAAATCTCATTTTCTTTGCTAATTAGAATTGCCTCAACGATATCTTACCATTGTGCAAGAATGAGTGAAAAGCAGCATTTCCTATTCTTAACAGCTATCCAGCATGCAGGCTAAGAGAGGGAACAACTTGAAGTGCAGATACCAAGCCATTCCTTTGTTTGGTGGATCCAAATGCTGAAAGTCCAGTAGTTCTACAGTTACTCTTTTCAGGATATCGGGAAAGCAGAACTCTTTTGGCAAGTAGTGATTAAAAAGGTTAATTTTGCTGAGTCTTACTTGATTTTGCCAAGTAATCTGCCAATTAGAAGGACTGACAGGAAAGAATAAAAGGAAACAGCTATCCCTGGAACACGGAAATCATTGCCTTGTTGGCTTGTGCTTGAAGATGTCCGTTCAGGGCAACTCTATTCTGAGAAGATGCCTTCAACAGTTTTCAATTTCCTGTCTGTGTTTGGAGGAGGAGTATCTGCTGATATCTTTTAAGCAGATACTCTGCGGAGTAAGCACAACACAAAAAAAGATTTTATGCAAATACCATAATTTAGTTTCTTCGTGGCACAGAGAGTAATGTCACATTCTCACACTATTGACATGAAGCCATATAAGATTGCTAACAATCATGATGACCTTTCTGGTTCAGATATTTGTCCACTGGAAACTGGTTTTAGGGTCTGACTTAACTGTAAAGAGGCCATCCAAAAACTATCAGATGTCAACAACTTTCTGTCATGACTTGTGTGGTGTCAAGACCTAACCTATATCCTGTAAGTTACCCATTTCCTACAAGGAATTACTTTACACTATCATATAACAGAATAGCAACCACCTATTCTGCACTGAAATACTTAGCTACTTTCTAGTGTTTCAGTCTAGCAAGCACAATTTCCCTGAACTGACAGAATTTTTACAGTAAAAAGAGAGATAAGGGTTCTGTGGTTTGGGTAAGTCAAAGGTTCAAAAAGCCTGGTTCAAAAGCAAATATCCATGTGACCATATCTAAATTGATGGGTTTCTGTAGCTCACTGCCTTCAACAAGGAAAATTTTTAAAAAGGGGAGGGACACATTGATTTGTATGTGTGAATTTTCCAGCTAATCGCCCCACTTGACTTATAAGAAACTGAGTGATGCATTTGGGGTTTATTTTAATCGTCATTGTTTGAAAGCCCCCCTCTGAGGGTAAATGAGACCACCACAGCTGTGTGACACTGTAATTGAACCAAAAGTCCTTTGGACCATGAGCAAACATGGCATAATCCACAGCCCCTCCTCTCCAAGCCCTATTCACTCCATATATATTATGGCACAAGGACCACCAGCAGACTGCTCGTGACCATTAGGATGCTCTTGTACTAACCCACCAAACACACTCAGGTGCCCAAGGAAAGGGGAACATGCCCATTTCTGAGGTCAGTCCTGTATCCTTGCAGTACAAAATGTGGTTAAGCATTATATTCAAAAAGGTTTCAGGTCTGCTTTCATTGGAGCACAGATCTAGGTCTTAAGTGATTATGCAAATGCAGTAATTATGTAAATCTATAAGACTTATGACAACTGGAATTAAGACTGAGGATGTAAATGAGGACCTTGTTATCTTGCATTTGGTGGGGGAGTTTTTATTTTTCTGAACATTGTAATATATGAAAACCTTAATTCTAACACAAATCTTTACTAACAAATCAGGTTGATGGGCAGAATGATAAAGGTTGAGCATAATTTGTTATTTACAGTTTTCAAAATCATACACAAATCCCCGTGTTCTGAGTGCTAAACTCTTGTGACCTATACATATGTTGTTTATTTTATTAGACTACATGTGAATGAAGTGAACAGCTGTGACCTCCCCTTGTACTTCAAAAGGTCTCTGATAAAAAACAAACAAATCCTCTTTAAGAAAAAAATTCTTAATTTGGAATAATTCATTCTGCTTATATAAGGACTTAAGAAATGATTGCATGTTTTTATTACATTCAGAATTAATAGTGAAGAGGCAGGTAAGGTAGAATCTCACACCTGTTCATACGCAGTTTTGGAGTTATCTCTTAACATTTCAGTTGTAACACGTTGTTCACCACCACTGTTTTCTAACCCAGAACCAGACTCACTGTAAACAGATATGACGTTCATGTAAGCCTCTATGTGGGCTGAAACTGAGTTCAAGCAATGCCATTTCCTCTTCATGCAACTTTCAGTTACCTAAAATATGTTATTAAAAGGATCTCCCTCTTTCCATACATAATTTAAACAATTCTTTGTTGGATTGGGTGTGACTTTTAAAGTGTAATCACTAAACTGATACTAGTATTTAACTACTTTTAATAAAGTCACTAAAATTACTCTGTCTGCTCTGCAGGCTTATATTGCTTTTATTACACCAAATGATTTCTTTCAAATAGCTAACAGTACACGAAAACCAGGTGTATGCAACCCATTGTTAAACTAATGCATAACTTTATGTAGTCTTATAAATATTTAGTTTATGTCAAAAAATGAGACAATCAGTGTAAGTTTTGAATGTGACTAAAACACAATGACACACATATTTCACTGTAAAGCACTCTCAGCAATTATCACCCAATATCCCTTCTCTATGCCTCCTAGACTGCATACACTCCTTTTTTCCCCCAGAAAATACAGATCTTCAAATACAAACACGCACAGTGAGAATACAACAACAAAACAAGAAAAAAGACCTCTGAATTCAGCTGGAGAATGAGGCTGCTGCCTCCTTAGCTACGGGATGGTGTTGATCAGCTTGGCTTTTTGCAAGACAGCTGCTCACAGCTTCTGCTAAGCTGTGCAGTCGGTATGGGATGCGGAAGAGAGGAGATAGGGGTACTGGGATAGAAGTCTGGAAACAGGGAATATTGTTGTTCATGTTATGGTGTGGAGGGAACTGAAGAAGAAAAATACAACCAAGCTCACTGGTTTGTGGCTCACTGACACTGTGTATTTTATTTGCCTTGTTCTTGGCCAGTGCAAGTTTGATGATCTCTATCCTTGGTCTTCTTCCACTTACTCACACTGCTATGTGAGCTTCTGCATGTGTCAAATGACCCAGATGTTTCTTCTCCACTCACTGTCTTTCAATTTGACTGAGAAACTCCTGGGATTAATAGGCAAAAAATACATGAACAGGGTGTATTTTCAGTAACAAATTCTGCAGCTAATTGAAAACTAAAAATTAATTAAAATATTTTTAAACATTTAGTTAGTAGATGAGTGATTTGGTGTCTTCTACTTCTTAAAATTTTCATATTTAATCATATTTAGAATAATTGAAATTCTATGATGAATTACCAGAGTCTGTTACAGATTCTCTGCCTTTTAAGACTGAAGTAACAGAAAATTCATTCATGCTTGCCATATCACTGCCTGGAGAGATGCAGGAACACTCAAAGAAAGCAAGCAGAACATAGCTGTAGCTGGCTGGGCTCATTTAATCCAAATATTTAATAACTAAATGTTCCTAACAATAAATAAGAAATAGCAATCTATTCTGTATCAAAGGATGTATTTGAACTCCCTGGGCAAGTTTGGCTTAAGCTTATGAGGTATGTGTTAGTGGAAAGAAAATACACAAATAAAAGATGAATATGTTCTGAACTATTTTACCAACAGAGAGGAGGGGAGGATACAGGAATGAACTACACAGTTCTGTACTTTGTTCTTGAAATAAGCAGAATAACTTCCCTCAAAGCACACACTGTGAACTGCACAGACTGTGACAAGAGCCCAGGCCTGGCCAGATACCCAAATCAGTTCACTGTGCCCAGCTGGAGTCACGTCATGTCAGTGGACATGTTAGCTTAAGGCACAAAGCAGTGATAAGAACATATTTACCCAGCTAAGAGGAAAAGTGCAGTAAATCTCTCTATGCCATTTTCCACCATGTTCCTCAAACAGTTACATAAATCCAACCCACATTTCTCTCTTACTATGTGACAAATATAATCCTCTCTCTAATAAAATAACAATAGTAAAAGATCTACATTTGAAAAAACATGTTAAATAATTTGCAGGCATGATTAATGGTTCTGCTGAATAGCAAAAATCTGGTTAGAGCAGCTAGGGTATGATGGTTTTTAGGGACAGGATAAAGTTTATTTGATTCTCTGTAACCGTGTGTCCTCAGCTGAACCCACCAGCCCTTTGCTGTGTGAGGATTATGACTTACACTGCAGTTGGATCAGCCTCTGTTTCTATTTTTAGTGCAGATCTTGCTCCTTATTTAGTCCTGATTGCATAGCCAGAACTGCATTCTCAGCAGCTCAGTGAAAAGCCTGCCTGTTCCATTTTATAACTTTTCCAGACAAAAAGATGGGAAGCCTGTAGCTTTCCAAAGAGTCTTATTTTAGAAGCTTGCAACATGATACAGTCCAAAAACCCAAGGGCCACATGAATCCCTGCTGAAATACTATAGACTTTCCTGAAGTTTTACACAGCAAGAATTTGGCTGCTTCTAAGTTAACTGGGATATTAAAAAAAACCAAGAAAAAAGCCACCAACCAAAATACCCCAACAAACCCAAACAACCAAAACCAAACAAACCCCCAAATTCCCCCAAAACCTGCTTCACCCTAAATACTTAAAATATATCTATTGAAACAATAATATACATCTGGATCAAATTCTTCAAAACGCATTTTATCCTCCTTAGATTCATAGTTTATAAATCCAATTCAGGAGGGCAACTACTAGCCAAAAAAGAAATAAACAAGGAAAAATGGAAAATGTTGGTTTTAAAGAATCTCTTAGCAGGGATGACCACACAGAAGTAATTTTCTGCCACTCAATTAAAACCATAAGAACATTTCTGGTTTTGAACAAAGTTTTCCCACTAAAGAAAGGAATTTCTGCAATTCTGTCAGCATCAGCTAAAATGCTTCACCTTCACTTCTAGGATTTGCTTCTGGAATATCTCCTCAGTCATTTATACTTTGTAAGCTATAGTTCCATTCGTTGCACACAAGTGCATAACTAAAACCTAAGGTTAAGAAGATCAAGACCACTGTGAGGCTATAAACACACAAAATGCAAAAAATCTACCTGGATAATACATGTAAAATATGTTTTTATCCACATGTACTGAAATACAATGTCAATAACGGGTCTTATTTTCATGTGAGAAGACACTGCATCTTGCCATACACTGAAATTACACATAACTCCAAAGAGGTCTTTTATTCCTAACACAAGATAGTTATAGCCTTGCATGCACAGACCTCTTGAATGTAATCCTGAATCCTTTCTCTCCAAACCTGCCATAAATTGCTAAGGAATCCTTATGCTGGTCAGGCAGTGGTCACTGAATTCAGCCAGTTTTATTGTACATGCAAGGATATCCAGCACTCCTCCTGTAGTGGGGAGATTGATTGCAGACAGAAATCTCCCTCAACTGCCCCTGTATTCAGGCTGTTGACTAGTTCTTTCATGGCACACCGAGAATATAAAGGCAGATTTAAAAGAAAATTAACTGGAGGAGTAAAGAATTAAAATCAGTGAAGAGAAGGAGGGACTGATATATTCTCACTGTAAATTTAATTACCCCTTAGTCAAACACTGGACAAATTACAAAGCCAATACAAAACAGAAGGGCCATAAAAATTATGTATTTGGCAGGTCTGCATTTGCACATTCTGTGTTCCCCAAATATCTTACTGATTCTGTGAAAATGGAGAATATTCCAAATACATGAAGTCAAGTTCCATATCTTGATTTAAATCACAGGCTTGGAATGTCACAAGAAGTACTCAGTATCACTATCTGGAAGGCAGAGGGTTAGAAACTGAAAGAACTGGAAGTCATTAACTGAAAAGACCCCAGTACTTGAAAGTCTGTTCGTTCTAGCAACTCTCAGAAACATTGCACCCTTATACCCTGAATGGAGATTACTGAAATTTGGATATTTGGGATGTGGAGTGTCTTGGCTGAGCTTCTCAGTGTGACACATAAAGTTGAAACTCTAGCACATTTGGACAAATATAATTAAAAAATACTGATACCAAGGCACCAATGTGCGAACTGGGGCAATGAAATGACGATTTGTGTGCCTAAAAATTAGGAATAAAAATTTAAGCATGACTATTCTGAGAGAAAAGTATTTAAAAACAGAGCTTTATTCTCAAAAAGCGACTCAGATTTTTTTCAAGATTACACTGAGAGACTGAACTGCACCTGAAATCCTTCAGAAAATGCCTAAAAACCTAACACAGCCAGAGACTTAAGATAACTTCCTTTAAGCCCTTTTCAAGAAGGGGCTTTTGAGCTGATGCATGACAGAGGAGCCTAAGAAGCTGATACTGAGTTACAAGGGTTCAAGACATAGTTTGGAAGTCTGTACACCTTTATATTCCAGAAGGGTGTGGAGAAGTTTTTCACAGGGAGACCCTATATGGAATCATTACAAGATTTTCTCTAGCAAGCCTCTGGCATGGATTTTCTTATGAAACACCACAGCATAGTGCAAAAAGTATCAAATTACTCACAACTGTTCTGGACATATATTTTCATAAAAAACTTGACTGCTGAATCCATTTGGAAGAAAACTTGATCTAAATGTATACAGCTTTGTTTGTAATTCAACACTATAAAAAGTACCCTAACAAATTACGAGTATTTTGCAACTGATGTAGTAACTATTTCTGTATTTTCAGTTAGGAGTGACCATTTCTCTGTTGTGAATTAGGAAATCTGCATAATATTAAAATAAATTACTCAAGTGCCATTTTAAATCAAAATGAAGTAGGTCACTTTGAAGTCAGCTTTGATGGGCAGTTTTGTTGTTGGTTTTGGTTTTCTTTTTCAAATGAGAGCATGAGTCTGTTCCCTCAGCACCACTTAATCACTGGTAACTTTCATGAAGAGCAAACAAAAGGCCTCTTCTATTTATCCATTATGTTCCTAAGAGGTGAGAACAGCTTGATGCAAATGAAAATCATTAAAGCATTCTGCACTACCATTAACTGTCTGAATATGTGTCTATGCAAATGCAGCACATTACCCGGTGAAACTGCAGCCTCATGACCTTTTGCATTGAAAATCTATGCCTTATGACTCTCTTAACAGTTGAAGTGCTTTCTATGATGTGTCTTTGTGTGTTTGGTTTGGACAGGTACAGTAATGGAGTGCAAGCCATTTCAGAGAAACATACTGCATTTCAGATACCCCTTCACCTGGTCTGGGGAAGGGGTAACATCAGAGATACCTGATTTGCAGATCCGATCCTGCGTGAATTTACACCCGTAACTACTCACTCAAATGAGTAGTTCCATTTAAGACACAATGAACATATAATAATGCAAAACTGTAAGTGGTTTGTAAGATTAGAGGCCTAATTAGATATAAAACCTACTGACCTAATTCCTTAGGACTTTGTCCTTTGCGCAGCCATTTATGCCCCACCCGAATGGTGTGCAGAACCCAGCTATTCCCACTCAGAATGGTGCCATGGCGCCTGCCCAACGAGACAGGTGAATGTATGGAACTTAGAGAGTTTAGTCCTCCAGCAGCAGTACCTGCTGACAGTAATGCACACCTCCTGCCTTCTCAAAAGCTTGAACCAGAGACATATTTATGGTAGCCCAGACAACAGGTTATAGGACATTTATTGCTGTTCAGTCTGTCTCTCTCCTTGGCAAAATTTAGGTAAGTCTTCAGGCACAAATTTCCATCTGCTGCATAAGCTTTTCTTGAACTAAGTCTTTGGCAGAGGTTATCTCCCCCTCCTTTGGGACATATACCTTTGTTGCACACTTTTATGTAGCAGAGTGGTTAGGACAGTGCATTATTCAACAGCAGCTGAAGAGGCAACAGTAGACTGGATTTCCATTTGAAGGACACCAAGCCAACCTCTCCTGTGTCACAGTCCTGGCACACTCCGAGGAGAATGCTTCAATCAGCAGGTAGTTGCATGTAAAGCATCTCTTTCCTCCAGTTTGGGATTTTGCCAATCATTGCTGATGACTGTAAGACTTAGAGGACAAAAAGAGTGAGGAAATTTTAATTTCCTAGGCCTGCTTATGTTTTTTTCATTGGACAATAATTAGATAGCTTATATACATAGTACTGAGCGCAGGGACAAAGGACCTTTAGGCAGCAGCCCTCATTACTCATTTATTTGGATGTTATGAAAAGTAATTAATGCATTTCAAGGCCAGGCTGGAGGGGGGTTTGAGCAAGCTGGTCTAGTGGAAGGTGCCTCTGTCCTTGGCAGAGGGTATGGAACTACATGATCCCTTCCAAGCCAAACCATTCTGTGGTTCTATGTGAAGCACGTAGAGAAGAAATCAATCAAAGGAACTGAGTAACACTAAAGGTCTTGTTCTGAATTTGGCAAATTGGCACATTTTAAAAACCTGGTCTGATTTAGTAAAATGGTCCAAAGGAACAAACCTGAGCACCAGCCTGCTTGTCACCTGGGCCAGTGTGCTGGGGGGCAGTTTAGGACCATAAGAGCAAGAGCCATCCAAAGCAGCATTCCCACAGTGGTCAGGGAGAACACTGGGAGGCAGAGTGATATAGTGGTCTTAGCAGCCCTTTTTCATTTCCCAGTATAGTTGCAATATATGGTAAGTAACATTAAAAAGGATCCAAAGGAGGAAATTATGAATTCTACTCTAATGCTACAGTTCATACCAAATAATTTGGAATTTTTAAGCCTTGGAAGTAGCAGTGTTATAATTTTATAAATGATTAAAATAAGCTTAAATAGTTTTGGGTTCTTAGGAACATATATATTATGCTAACAACAATACAGTATTTACTGAAAAGTTCTGCCTATAACAGGCTCATTCATCTCATTTTCTGTCAGAACACAAGAAATAAAGCTGTTTATGTTTCCAGGTAATGCACTTTATCCCTTTGGCAACTACTGCTGCATTTTCTCTTTATCTGAGTGGAATTTACTTCTAAACAGAACTATTTAATTTAAAAAATGCTAATACTTTCAAATTGTGATAAAAGACTAAAGCTACTCAGGATAAGCTTGAAAAACATGGATTCTGTGGACTCCTTTGTTTAAAAGAAGTAATTTCTGAAGTACTTTTTTAAAAAAGAAATTCTGTGCCAATAAGAAACAGAAGAAATTAGGGAACTGACTAGTAACCTTGGCTGGAGCAAGAGAGGGGAAACTCAGATTACTGGTATTGAAAGCTTGATCACAAAAAATAGTGGCAGCTAAAACACGTGGTCTTTAAACATGCTTTTTTTCCTCCAACAGCAACTAAGAGAAGGTGGACAATTTTCATAAGAAATCCAATTTCCTCTTCAAACAAATAGATATTAAAAAAACTTAAAATACTTTTAAAAGCTTATTCATTACAGCACAAAAATACAGTCTGATTTTTAATATGTACCTAAAGATCTACCCAGAATAGCCACCATAGCTGCTATCCTTAGACAATGACCCAAAAAAAAAAAAAAAAAAAAAAAAAATCAGGGTATGGAGAAAAGGTATTGTTTAATGAAAGACACACCCATTTTCCTCAAAGCACAAGAGACCTTGGCACTGACAATCTTTATTTCAAATGCCCAGTCCTAATGCCTTATTTCAGAATGTTGCTACAGCTTTGCAGACAAGCCCACAACTACACGATTTACTGACTGATTATCTTCTGTTTCCTTTTAAAGGTAAAGAATGTGTCTAAAGCTGAGTTTGAGAATGTGATCACTTCTTGGAAAGTTCTCTTCCCTCTCTGAACAATGTGAGACTCTTTCAAAATTAATTTTATTGCATAATAAGTTGCTATTTCCCCCTGTACATTAGTAATTTCACTCACCTTTCTTTTTGTTTTGTTTTTTTTTTTTTTTCAAAAAAGCACTGTCCTAATGCAAACACATCAGATAATTATTCGAGATTAAAAATTAAACAGGTCAAAAGCCTCAGTCCTTTCCTCAGAAAAACAGGACAAAATACTGTCTCCACAAAATAGCTTACAAAGTAGCACAGGGAAAGGAAGGTGGAGGTGGAGTTGTGAAGAGGCTGGAATATGGAATAGTACTTAATACTTCACAGATTCTGGGGACAGTGTTGTTTCATCTTATTAGCCAAGTCATCAAGTTCCTGTTTTTGGACAAAAACAAGTGTCATTGATTTTCTAAGTAAAACAGCTGCAAGATTATTCAAGACACAGCAGAATCCAGTCCCAGTCACTTAACTGCAGAGCTCCCAGAGAGAACAGGGCCAATTTCTGTACACGACTACGTGTTTACAAACAGCACGCATGATTTTCCTCCCCAAAATCTGGAAACGGAATCACAGTGTCTTGCCTTTCAATCTGTCCTAACTTCAGTTAACACATGGCACTAGATTAGCACATCTACTCTGTAAATTTGGGGGTTTCCCCCATTTTGCATCTCCAATGGTACCTACCTCATGCTTTGAGACATAAAACAATATATTGGTATGAAAATTAATTTTATTTGCAAGACTCAAATTGTCAAGGCAGATCTGTGTGCTGATGGGGTTTGGAGACTGTCATAGTAAAAATAATAATATCTCAACATTAAAATAACATAATATCATCCCTCCGGTGTGAGTACTGATGAAAAAAAGAACACTAGCAAAAAGTATTCAGTAAGTGAACACTTTTGAAACTAGGCTTCAGTAGCCACAAAATTAGTTTTTTAAACATAAGAGCCTTACCTCTGAACTTGCATTAATTTCAGATGAAGCAAGCCTGAAAATGTTAGCCTTAAAGGACAGCAGAATACTAGGCAATATTTAGCTTCCAATAAAATAAACACCTCAACTTCCCCCAAAAGCCAGAACAAAACAGAGGGTCCAAAGGAACTCTTTAGATATTACATAACTCAATTTTTGGAACGCATATGGTACTCTAATGAAACCTAAAAAATCACTTAGGATGTGCTGCATAGATTACAATGCAGAACAGGAGGTCCAAAGGACTTTGTAAAAATTCTGTAGCTTAAAGTAAACAGTGACTATCATAGGGCTCAAGATAAAACTGGAATAAAGGAAAAGCAGTAATTTATCTATACCTGTGGTGCCACAGGAACCATTGTGAGGCCTTGTTTTATTTCACAGCTTCATTAATCCCCAAGAGGCTACGATGTGGGCAGCTTTGAGGACACTGAGATACTTCAACATAAATTAATGAGGCTAAAATGCACCCAGAAAACTGTAAAATTAAATTGAATACAAGAAAAAGCAAGCTACTGCTATGGAAAAGACTGAGAGAAATAGTCTGGAATAGATTCTGGAATATATTCAGTGGGCTGGAAATACCCCAGAGGCATCACATTTGTAAAGGATCTAAGGATAACAAGCAAGCAGAAACTACAAATAGATTTGTAAGAGTACCAACAAAAAGACTAATTTAGATTTGGGTTGCATACTTGGAAGCAGTGTATTCTGGAAGGTAATGGTTTGTCTAAACACGGCTGTAGGCAGACTGTTCAACACTTTACTTGTGGACAGCCAACATAGTCCTTCAAGCCTCATGGTGGACCAAACATCAATACACCCAAGTAATTAATTCTGCCCTACAAATGGAGGTCATACAGTTGTCCAGACATAAAACATAAATGCTTCATCCACACTCTTTACAACCACATCTGGAAATCACAAATCTGTTCTAGGCATATTACAAGAAAGATCTATGCAAATTGGATGGGATTCACGTAAAAATAACAGAAATTCTTTGGGAGCTGGAAAGAATCAAAAGGAAATGTTACAAACCTAAATAAGTGTTACTTAGCTTAAGCTAAGCAAGTAAAAAGTTCAAAATGCTTTTTTCTTAACATTCAGTTTGATCAGGAAAATTATTTCAAAGGAACAAACCCCAAGAAGGAAAAATAATTATTTGAGGTGATAAAAGGTTATATTTACATACTTATTTAGGAACTCAGAGAGAGCATATACTGAGTTCTAAACTAGAAGTAATTGTCCTAATAGAAAAAAAATATAGCAGGCATCTGAAACTTCAGTATAATGTATACATTCATATATGACAGGAACCAACAGAGATGGACAAAATATTTAATGGAGCTCTGCCATCTCTAAGCTAATCTTAAAACATTTTAAGTTTACTCTTATAGCAACAGTCCTCTTTCCTTCTGAATAACAGATGGCTGTTTGTGATCTACATATTGCACTGAGGCTTCTTTCACTTTGTCTGATGCATGAAAGAGGAATGCCTCCCGTAAGTCAGACTACATGGCAGAAAAAAACAGAGCATCTAAAATTAAATGGCTTTCACTCCTTACCATCCAGCCCCATTTCTGCGATTCATTCACAGGAACACATTGCCCGTTTTAAAACAACAAAAATTCAAATAATAACCACATACTTGTGTATTTGGCTACACACGTTATAGAAGAATGATAGGGCCTTTGGCAGTTATAGTACTTGAAAATTTTCCATTATTACATCCTTCTAATTACTTATTATTTGAACCATTTGGGGTAACTGTCTTCACACCAGACATATTTCTCAATGGAGACTTTCAACTAAATGCCTCAGCTATTCATCAGAACTAGAATGAGAAAAATTATGTTTCACTTGCCTGTTTAAAAGCATTTTTTAAAATCATCTACCTGAGCTGCATTGTGTGGAATAGAAATTTCAGAGTATGGAGGGATTGACAGCTCTTCTGTAAAAATAAACTTATTATTTTGACTTTTTTTAAAAAAAGCCATTCAAATGCTCAACCACTTTTCTTTGTATACTCTACTACTTGCCAGTAACTCTGTTGAACATACCATTTGCCAAAATAGTATGAATGCTCAAATGTTATATGTCATTACACACTATTTTCTCTTTTGAGTCCATTCCCAACTTTTACAGTCATTAGTACAAAGCAACAGACAGAAGGTTTTTAAATTATGCTGGTTCAGCAATGCCAACAACTCTAGCACTATTCTTCAATTATCTAGGAGTTAATCAGTTCATCTTAATCAAATTTCATCTATGGAATTCTCACTGTCATATATGCAATCTCTAAGTGTCACTTACTGCTATACTGTTAACTGCTACCCAACAATGTGTGTTCTTCTTATACTAAACTGAATTCCTTATGCAATCATATAATTATTTTACTCTTTGCAATAGGTCGTTTTCCAAACATGGAAGGGAACCTCAATCACTTCTTGACATGTAGAATTCTGTCAGCAAAGAGCAGATCAGGAATCTCATCTTTACAATTAAGTGTTTACTGGCCCTTTTGTTACATGATGCATGTGCTGCTTCTCAATTAACTACACTTTCTCAATTTTTTAAAAAGTGGCACAGTTCTACCTTGTTGCACATGTAATTCTTTATTAATTTTTACATTTCAATTTATATAATTTTCTTGAATACTTATGCATTTTCCTGTAGGCACATTCAGTGGCAGGTTTTTCTGATACAGGGCAACAGCAAGACCTGAAAATATTAGAAAAAAAATCATTATTAAAAAAAAAACAACAACAACAACAACAAAGAAAAGGATAACTTTCAATGAAAACTGTTTGAAACATAAGTTGCTAAATAAAAATACAACCCAGAAAACAAAAATGGTCAAAGGTAGTTCACATTTTCATACAAAAATTATGTATGTGAGTTTGTACACACAACTCATTTACAGACAGGAACATATACATAAGGCCACAATGCATGTTGTAGAAGGGTTGCCTTTTACACTACTCTCCAGATTTTCTGAAACAGAAAGCTGTACTATCTTCACAGTATACAATGTATTTTGTAAAATGATGATGAAAACGCATTTATCCTAATGGCTAAATTGTCTGCATTGATTAGAGGAACCCATTACTGAAATGTTCAGGGATCTACATGTAGTCCTTCCAGAATTTTGATAATCAGGTGCAGTCATGTGCAGTAACCAGCAAACATTATATAACCTTTTCCATAATCTCATCAATCTCCATATTAAAATTTACTAAAATGCTCTGCCCTGCTGCTTTCACTGAGAGAAGAAATCCATTCGTCCATTGGATAGAAATCTTCTTTCATGGAGAGCTCATTTCCAGTTTATGCCTATACATTCTACATTGAGAGTGTTCTTTGGCTTAAATATTTTTTCCTCTTTCTTAACTCCAAAGTTTTAGATCTTATTTGATATGCTGTTCTCCTTCAAATCTAAGTTTATTAGCAACTTTTATTTATATGCTAGCTAGGACTGCACTAAAGACATTAAATGGGCAGACCCTACCTGGAGTCAGCTTCCAGTTTTATAGTCCTTCTCTCAAAACAATCCATCAGAATTTCCCCTCAGAGATTCTTTACATTATGCATCTTCCTTCTTTTCTCATATGACACTATACTGAATCTTTATATGAAGCACAGATTAAATCTGATTATGGTGGTGCTTGGATGACAGCTGGACTAGCTGATCTTGAAGGTCTCTTCCAGCCTTGATGATTTTGTGAAATTGACTTAATTTTGTCAAATAATTATTTTATTTAAAAAAAATACACAGTTACCCCAACAGAATCTAATGTTACTACACCAAAAATATATCTATTTTTTTAATTCTATGCCTTTGCATACCCTATGTTATAATTTGTTTCCTATGTCCCATACAATGCCCATGGACTCTCCTTCAAGCACAATTGTGACTTTCCAATCACATGGCACTGTTCTTGCCCTGGCAGGCTTATTAAGAGTCTTTGCTAAAAGACTTTTTTGATACTTTAAGTATTTTCATAATTGAGACCTGGTTTTGTTTTCCCATCAGGTTTCTAGTGACAAGACACTGATGGTGTAATGCCATTGACTACACTTCAGAGCCTACTGCCTAGCCTGTAGCTAGTAACAGAGAATTAAAACAAACAAACAAACAAACAAATAAATACATCTCATTAAATAGGATCTTAAACATTATTTCCAAAACACTGTTACCCCTACAAATTAATTCAGCAGCCTAAGAGCCACGTTGAGGCAGTTTGGTATCCACAGATTGCTCAATTCCTTGCTGTTCACATACTGTCTTTAGATTTTTCTCTGATAACATCCAGAGAGTGATTGACTTTCATGGTCTGATGCGCGTGCATGGTGTTGCTTCACATTCTGGCTTTAGTGGGCTTAACTACCTGGAGTATAAGCAAGGCTTGTCAGAACCCTCATGTGAGGACTCCTTGCACTGGGTGTGTATGGATCCTTAGAGTCTAACACAAGACTATGGATTGTGACACATGACACAGCAAGTACACGTTTGGCAGGCCAGAACTATACAGCGTAGTACCACGTATTTCAGTGTGAAGATTTAGATCTTCTTCGTTCACTTAGTCAGTGGGGCTGACTGGGAAATAACCTTCCTGTGTAATGCAGACAGTCTGACTGTTTAGGTTGGGATACCAACTGGATGGACCACATATCACTCTTTATCCATGTGTCCAGGTTTTCTCCCTGCAGAAACTGTGTTTCTGTCACCTCAAAAAACCACACCCGAGAATATGTGAGCCACACTCAGCTCTCATTGTGAAATAACAGTTTGGATAAATCCCCTGATTGAGAGAGCACTCCAGGATGTCATATCACAGACCTCAGAAATACTGAACATCCTTGAAATCAATAGGAACTCAAACATGGACGACTAAGTGGGTTTTGAAGTTAAGATGTACTGCTGAAAATTTTACCTTTGTGTCATAGTCTAAACTCTTATCATCAAATTTTGTTGCACTCTGTTACTATAAATAGATATTTGGAAAATGTGGCTTTTCCCTTGGCCTCCATCATGTTCAGTCATTAGATGATTCTGCATCTGCTTATATTTGAATTTATAATTTTTTGTGAACTGCAGATATCATTTTGTGACCAGTTTTTTTAAGTAGCTGCATAGTAAGCACTAAACAAAAATAAAAACTGACATGCCTTTTGTTTCAAAAAACAAGGCAAACCTTCATTGATTTTACTCTATGGAGGAATTCTGACTTAAAAGACAGTCATCAGTTATGCTGATAAGTAATACTATTAATACTCAAATTTTGATTGTACAGCTGTTTAGCTGTGCATGATTAGGACCAGTTATATATTCAAGAGTGATTATTTTCATGCAAATACTTGGCTGGCTAATGGGGAGAACAGCTGCTGCTTAGCAACTGGAGGAACAGAGAAAGGGGGTGACTTGCTTTGTAACAGAAAACAGGATGAAACCTTAGAGAGAGAACATACAGTGTTTGGAGGTACCAGAGAAAATGAGTGGTAGTGCTGTCTAACCAGGATGTTTCCTTTTACAATTACTGACACCGTAGGACAGCAGCATTTTCAAGTAATGAAGTGTAAACTACAAGAAAATTTATATATCATATATGCATACACGCATGTGAGTGAACAACACATAAAAGAACTCCTGAAAACAAACACTAACACACAAATTGAAATGTAGGAAATCCAGGAACAGGCTTTGTGTCTGTCATCTATTGAAAGGGTTAAACTGATTTTCAGACTTCAGCAACTTAAACTACCACAAGCCAAGCTTTCTGGAAGAAGCGCTCGCTTTCTTCCTGCTGCTCAATCTCAGTCCCTGCACTGCCTCCTCCTCTGTGCAAGCACAGGCTTTCACACCCCTACATAATGAGGCAGATCAAGGACCTGATTGAGGTTAAAACTGACCCATATTTCTTAGTGGGATCGCTTTTATCTGGCTCAGTTTCCAAGTCAAGTTTTGAGCAGCTATTCAAATGCTTGCACTGACAGGAGGAGGGCAGGGGACCTCGTGTGACAGTGCTGATGCAAACCTCTACTGAAAATACAGTCTTACCTTGGTGCAACCCCACAGACAAACCTACTGACTTGACTGCAAGACAAAACTGAAAGCAGAAGTGAGCTGCAGGAAACTAAGGGAAACTAAAAAGGCACCGCTCAGAAAGCATGCAAGTTCCATAAAAGTGTCTGTATGGGTTTAATCTATGCTTGGGTTATGCTATTTATATCAAAAAGGAAAGTCACTTTCTTTTTTTTTTCTCAAAGTAACACTCAACACTTTCAGAAATCAAATTAATACCTCATATGAACAAGAAACTGGGTTTAGGTTAGGTATCAACTGTTCTTGTTCTTTCTGATTTCAAAGCATGCTTCTCCCTAATTTAATAAACAACATAAAAATTTTTGTCATTTTAAATAGAAGAGTCTGCATGACATGCTTTAGCAAATCCTGCTTTATGCTTCTAAGAAGTTAGTTATTTCAGCTTTCTACACTATTCTACTGTGGGCAACTGGTTTCTCTTCAGCAGGACTCCCAGGTATGAACCTGTGCTACATCTCACACACCACACTCATTTAGGAGAAACCAGAATCCACCAGTGGCTCAAATGTCTTGGTTTATTCACCAACCCAGCTGAGGGGCAGATACAACATCATGTTCTGCCTGTGCAGATGACAACAGAATACAGCAGTGGACTGGTGCCCCCCAGCACAGGAGAGGACTGCTGACGTACCTTCAGCTCATGCAGGCACCAGACCACATCTGCCAGTGTTCAAAGACATTAAACTGTCAGTGAAATACTCAGTGGTGGGAAGACACAATGCTCGGCAAGTTAAGAAGATCACGTGAACAGAAAGAAAACAGAGTATGGAATGGAGTAACACAAGAATTGTTATTGTCCCTACCAAAGTTCTATGGAAAATTAAGGAAATGGATTAGTGAGGGAGCAGTACAAAATGTATTCAAATAACAATGGTTAGAGATGCTGTTTGTTAACAAGCCCCATCAGTATGCTCCTAGTGATTTATTAGCCTTTGTGAAATCTAAGTATTCATAAGAGTATTTTTGCAGTTCCAAAGGTTTTGCAAATATTAGCTTTGCAAATGTAAACAACTGTCAAAAAATTAAAGTTGTAGCTCAGTTATTCTTTAGATACAATGAAAGTAGTTCGGATTTCAACCCTATTTCAACCACTTCTGTGACACAAGATTTCTTTATGACTAGGTAGTTTGATTTTCTTTTTCTGTTCACATAAAAACGAGTTTAAGGAGGAAAACAGATGTGAGCTAGAGAAAATAAACAGCTTACAAGGAAAGAGTAGGAAACCAGTTACCCCTGAGTAGACAGGCAAGCTTCCTGTTCATTACAATGAAAAAATGAAGGGTAGCAACTGCCTGACCTGTCTTTTGTTCAAATCTAAACCCGAAACACATGTAACCAAAATGCGAAACATATGTTCTACATATTGGACGTTTGTCAGGTTTTATAGATTTGTACATTTGTCTCATATCATCCAGTCCTGCACGCACATGTATCAGCATCGCTCTGAGTGCCTGTGAGAGCATTTGGCCTTTTAACCGGCTCACTTCCCACACCACCAACTCTCTGGGTATTTGCTATGTTTCGGGGTTTTTACCCCCGGATCCGCAGCTCTCAGACAAAGAGACTGCAACAGGAATCTTAAACCTAAACGCAAGGTTCTTTCAGTGCCTCAACCTAAAGTCAAGCCTGTTTTATGGCTTTCAATAAAAGCCTGCAGGAGAGGGCTGCAAACCGCAAAGGAAGCTCTCCTAAAGGGCGGAGGAGGAGGCAGAGGAGCAGGGACAGCAGGAGCACGGGGGGACGCGGCCGCCGCGGGGCCGAGCCGCCNGTCCCTCCGCAGCGCCGGCCCCGCCCCCTTCCGCGCCGCGCGCGCTCACCGTCACACCCCGAGGGCGCGCGGGCGCTGGCGGCCGCTCCACCCCCTCCTCCCGGTCCCGTCTCCCTCCTCGCCCCCATCTTCTTAGGGCTTGGTTTTCTTTTTTTGGCTG